>APFE030243380.1:692-83227 GCA_000404065.3 Pinus taeda
TATTAATGTTTGCTTAATAAATCACCAAGCGCCTAAACCCATTAACCTGTTTCCTAAAGTCTAAAACCCACCCGGGCCGTGGAAAAATTAAAACTTTAACGCGCGCACTCTTTTATGAAAACCTGCACATCTTCGCCTCCCGCCCACCATCGGATCGCCTCCCCCAGATCCGACAGCCCTTGTTTATATCCGGCGCCCTATTGTAGTGGTACGTTACCACCCGATGTCCGATGGTTTTACCGTCGTACACCGGGACAGGTGGCGGCCTCCCATTGCATCGGGCCGCCTCTGACAGAAACCACCTCCATAAAGGCATTCTGATGCACAGGCCAAAACCGCCCTCCCTTCAGGTAACAGCACTGCCACGTCGCCTCCACATCACCTCACACTGCCTGCGCCCGGCCCACGTCACCCACCACGTGTCCCTGCCACGTCACCCCGCCGTACTTCCACGTCACCTTGCTGACGTCATCATGCTGATGTCACATCCGTACCAGATGGTCCCATTGCTGATGTCATCCGTCGTGCCACTGATGTCATGCTGACGTCAGCAGCCAAAGAACGGAAAAATGCGCAAGCGCGAAAGTCGAGCTTTGGAGCTCCAAAATGAAAAACGGAGGCAGTTTTCGATGCGCGATTAGCGCGAAGCGCTAATCACGCATCGCTACGAGAAATGAGCCATATTGGGGAATCTTTAGGGAATCTTTTGATTCCTTAGCCCTTTTTGCACCGAAAAGGCCCAAAAAAGCCTGATTTTGCCAATGTAAACGTATTTGAAGATAGAGAGGGACCAGGAACAGATATTAAAGAGTATCAGATTAAATATGCAGATAAAATGCCTGTCAAAGAGTATCAGGAAGCGGCGGAGACTATCAATGCAGCGGCAAAGTGTATCAGAGGAGATTTTCTCAGGGCTCGAGGCAAATCCAGCATTAAAAGGAAGGCTCTGAAAGTCAAGAAACAATTAAGGAACCATTAAAAGCTCACGAGCACAAATGACTGCACATTAAACTCACAGGAGATCAGTGGACCAGAACTCAATGCACAGTTCTGACAGAACCACTGGACCAAGTCACACAAGACACCCCATCAACTCAACTTGATCCAGCTGCCTCTGGCGCAGCCCAAAGGACTTACTTGCATTTAATTCCAGCAACAATTAGGTTTAAAAAAAAAAAAACTTTTTTTCCTGCAGACCTGTTTAGGTCGGTTGTAATAAATGACTTTAGATATTTTTCTTATATATACCACCCTGAAAAATGGAGTAGGGGTTGGTTGGTTGATTAGTTGCTTGATCTTTGGTATTTCGATATTTTCCTCAAGCAGAGACTTGCACTGTAACCGTGATACTTTCTATAATCAAAGACTGCTGAAAGCATGGATTCGGAAACTGTTTGTTGTGTTTAATTGGTCGAGGAGTGACTGTGGAACTCCTGTGCTTCTACATGGTTCAATAAGTGTTTCTTAACTCTATTATTTTTTCATGTTTGTTTTATCATCATTCCGCCATCTAAATTGCAGAAAAGAAGAATAGTTTAGGATTTGCTTAGCTGCACCTTAGGCCCAATTTCTGCAATTTTTCATGTTTTCATCAAGAATAGTTATGAACATGCATACTTAAATAATCTTGTTTAAGCTGTTTCTTTCACTTACGAATGATAGTTTAGGAATTCTTAACTGCTCCTAGACAACCATTCATTCACTTATCCTCCCTGTTAGTGTTGATGAAAGATTCTTAATTGCCTTTCATCCCTGACCATCATTCCATCCTTTTAGCAAATTGAGAATTGTCTCATGTGTGGCTATCCCGCTCCATAATCCTCTTGTGACCAAGAAAACGCAACAACAAGCCCTAGCCCATGACTCCATGCCCAATGGTTTGAAACTTATCACACTTTACCTTGCCCCTCTGTTTGGAATTATCTTCCATACATGCATCTTCCATCCAAACAAGAAATCAAAACCCCTAAGTACAAAAAATAGCCTAAAATCATCATCAACAAAGTTAAATCATTAAGAGAGAGCCCTCTCTGGTTGCAGGTGGGCTAGAACCTACAATCTAAATATTGGTTTGTGGTTACCTCGGTCGTATCCCTTCAGGAGCTTAGGGACAACCTAAGTGATAACAGTAGGTACCTCGAGGAAACTCGATATACCATTAGCGGCAGCATCTGTGAGAGTTATCTGAAAGAGTCGAAGACGGATAGAATCATCAACATATGAATTGGAGGAGCTTCAGAGGTGATATGTCATCACATGGGCTTGCGGGTCCTCCTTAGCTTTTCCCTCGAATTTGGGGCAATCACTTGGATTTTTTGTTGGAATTGGAGGCCAGTAAGGCGAATGAAGAATGGGATCATTCGTGAGCCTCGAGACATCGGGCAGCTCCAATGTAGCCAAGGAAGGAAATTGCATGTTAAACGACATATAGGGCCTTTGAGGAGACACAAACTGCGGAGTCCATCCTTGTTGGTAAGGATTTTTCTCCCACATTGGAGGATTTTGTCCATACGAGACCTGATTTTGTCCCCCATTGAGGGTTACCTTGATTGTAAGGTATATTTGTTCCAGGGTAGGCTTGATATTGTCCTACCATAAGCCATTGATAAGAATTGTACGTGGCATACGGGTTATAAGGTTGATGAACCTGTTGACCCTGGACGTAAGGAGATTGACCCTGCTACTGCAGGGGTTGACCTTGAACATGCAAAGGCTGACCTTGTTGAGACACATATAAATCTTGCTACTGACAAGGTTGACCTTGTTGCTGCAAAGGCTGACTTTGTTGCTATAAAGGTTGGCGTTTGCTGCAAAGGCTGACTTTGTTGTTATAAAGGTTGACCTTGTTGCTGTAAAGGCTGACTTTGTTGCTATAAAGGTTGACTTTGTTGCTGCAAAGGTTGGCCTTGTGAAGACAAAGGTTGGGAAGACTGCTGAGCAAACTGACTTTGTGGCTGCAAAGGCTACTGCGACTATGGAAAAGGTTTCCCCTGCTGCTATAACAGTTGCCCTTGCTACTGCAATGCTTTCCCTTACTGCTGCAAAGATTGTCCTTGTTGCTGCGAAGGTTGCCCTTGTTTTTGTAAAGGTTGTCCTTATTGTTCCAAAGGTAGTTGGATAGTCCTTGGGTTATACCCTAAGGGTATTAATAGTTCCCAAATTGAATCTAATCATATCCACCAGGAATAGTGGATTGACCAGGCTGGACATAAGCTCCTACTTGAGGAATGTAAGACAAATTAACCAAGGCTTGTAAACCATATGAGACATAAGCCTGTTACAATGGGATCTGAGCCATATAAGGCTACTGATATTGGATATTACCCAATCCGGATGGACCAGGAGGGTTAGAAATACTACCATAATAAGGTTGATTAACTCCAACCATGTGAGTTTGTAATCCACTCACATTGATTTCGCCTGACACAAGAGGAGAATTCGCATCTTTCCCCCAAGGTGGTGGCACATTCTTTCCACTTAATGGAGGGGTAGAAGAACTTACCAAGACCTAATTTGAAACAATCGGTTGTACAAAAAGAGTCGGTTGAAATGACGAGACAGGTTGTGACGGAATGGTAGGTTGAACAGGAACTAAGGTGACAACAATTTGTACAAAAGTTCGAGAGGCAGTGTCTGGAATGAATGAACCTAATGTAGGCATAGCATTGGAAGACCAAATGGCGTTTTGATACAATGACGATGCAGTAGGAGTACCTGAAACTAACTAAGCTAAGGTGGTATAACCATGTGGTAACATGGGTCCACTAGTTTCAAGAAAGATGAGAGACAAGACTCTTCTTGTATAAGGAAAGCTTTCTAGAGGAAATTCATATCCTTGCTCATCATCAACATGAGGAGTATGGGTAGCGGAAAATTCTAAATGACCTGAAGAAGAGGTTGGGATTCCACCTTTTGACTCCATAGATGGAAATAATTGGTGACGAGGACCCCGAGATGTATGAGGAGATAACTCCAAAGGAATACCAGGGCGATCATAGGGACTGTAAGGATGATGAGGAAATATCACAACAGAATCAAACAACGAATTTGACGAATAGATAACAAGCCTCTGCAGACTCTAAGGAATCTGCGAACTCTAAGGAGTCTGCAGAATCTAAGGAGTCTACGGACTCTCAGGAGTCTGTGGACTCTAAGGAGTCTGCGAACTCTAAGGAGTCTACGAACTCTCAAGAGTCTACAAACTCTTAGGAGTCTGCGGACTCTTAGGATTCTGCGAACTCTCAAGAGTCTGCAGACTCTCATGGGTCTGAATAGGATTATCAGAGGTATCTGGATCAGATTCTTGAGGTGACCAGGAATTTGATGAAGGTGGATGAGAAGAGAAAGGATGGATGCTTGGAATAGTTCCAAGTTCAAAACCTTGATCCTCAAGTGATTGAGGAAGTTCTGAATGAACTACTTGGGAGGACCCTTTAGTATCAAATAATGAAGGGGAACTATGAGATGAACTCAATGGTTCAACCATGATGACTTCCTCTCAAAAGCAAAAAAGGAAAGGAATTTAGTTTAGGGCTTTTAACAATCTTGAAATTAATAGGAAATTACTCAATATTGGTCCAAGTAGCAACTACTTGGGTTCGACATGTTTATCATGGGCAGTTATTTTTAGAAACAAAAGATTTGCCTTTTCATCTTTTAAGAGTCAAGAAAAGGAAAAAAATGTGACTCTAGTCGTTTCGATGGTTTAGCGAGCTTGAAAGGACAAGTTGCTCGATGATATTTTCAAATTTAAAGAGTCAAAAAAGATCGAAATGACTACTCAGGTGAATCTAGGTAAAAGGAGTACCAAGTAACCGTGAACTACAATATACACCTCAATAAATAGACTTACCAAGGACTTGACAAACGTGCAGGCAATCTCACCGAATGTTGTGTTCGATGTTTCATGTTTACAGGGTGGCAGACTCGTCTTCTTATGGATAAAGGTTTGCAACCTATGGGGGTATCCCTTTATATCCATGACAGTACGGGGAGCACAAGCCCATGCTAGCGCTATCTAATGTCGAAGTGAATGACAATTGCTAAGTTTTAAAGACGCTGGAACACATCTCTAGCCTAGACCACTAAATATGAACGTTAATGTTTCAAATTATCCTTAGATTAATTGATAGATTTTAAAGTTGATCTTGGAATTATGTTTTGATTTCAAGGCCTTAACAATGTTACATATTCCTAAAATGCAAACTAGATGATGAAATGAAATCCTTCAATCGGATGAAAGTTGTCTATGTATGGAAGAAGATAACTCAAATCATGCATCAAACCAAATGCAAAAGTGCATCCATGACAATCTTCAAACACTAAATGCAAAATATGAAATCAAATATTTCATATGATAAGCAAATGCAATGCCAAAACAAACCTTAAAACAAAACTACTTTAAGATATAATGATGATTTTTCTCTTTTTCATAATGCAACCAGCGTAATCTAGTGCAAAAGTAAAAAGAGAATGCAAGCAAGCCAACAAATATGAAAATGTCTTTCACATTAATGATTTGAATGCAACTCAAAATGATTTGAAAACCATGAAAAGATAAGCACTTTCACTTTCACTTTTCAAAACACAAAACTCAAAGCACACACTTCCTTTCGATTCAAATAAGACAGTAAATTTGTAATCTATTGTTTGTCAAACAGAACTTAAGTGAAATTCACAGTATCTACTAATGAAAACAACTTAAGACATGAGAACCAAAAGTGATTTGCAAAGGATTTTTGAAGACACAAAGACTCTTTAACATAGGTAATCGGCCTATGTTCTCTGATGAGAAGACCAACGAGTGGACGAAGGTTGGCTTAGAAGACCTAGAAACCCTAAAAGGCTAATAAAACTTCAAGCACACTCAAACCAAGTTAAAAGGTGATTGAAATTAGACAACAAAAGAGTCAACCAAGATCACACTAGTAAATCACTGGGAGAAGGTAAACATAACTGAAAATAAGAAGACAAACCCTTAATTTCTTAATCTTCTGCACTCATCGCACTTGTTAAGAGGAAAGTAGCAATCATAACTACTGTAATCAACAAACCCATGATATCTTAGCGACTGTCAGGGAAAAAAACGTGATGGTCAAGAAAAACAAAAAAAATACTCAAAATCTTCAAGAACAACTCAAATCAACAACCTTCAAGCATCTACTAGAGAGTGAGACTAACTACAAACAAACTCAAATCAACAACCTTCAAGCATCTACCAGAGAGTGAGACTGACTATAGACAAACAATGAAGTCTAAAAATGAATGATTGATCAAACTCGTCAAAAGACAAAGTGAAGAAAGGTAAGGAAAGGGTCATAGGCTCCCCAACAGAGTCGCCATTTTGTTGACAAGGTTAATCCTCTATGCAAACAAAGACAATCCCTCTAGCCCAATGAGTGGGTCTAGCAACAGAAGTGACAATCTACTATACATATTCCTATGTTATAATTGAAAAGTATAACGAAAGAGATGACCTACCTCGTTCTGATGTTATTCTGATTTCCTTTGTTGAAGGCCTCGAACTGCTTGTGTCATGGACTCGTTTCTACTTCTCTCAGCGCTTATATACCTGCACAAGTGATAAAGAGACAACAACACATGCCAAAACCAATAGAAAATCCAATAACAACCTACTTAACTCATCAAGGAATGCCAAGCTAATACATACATGAACATATATATTTTGGGAAGATGAACCAACAGTTGTATATTATTTAAGGAATAAAGGGAATCTTACAACCAAAGCCTTGATGTTGAAAGGCTCTCCTTGAGTGGTAATCCAATTCCAAGACAAGAAACTCTCCAAGCACTCCTTCTCCAAGTCTAATGAATAACCTCTAGACACAATCTCAACATAGGGGTGAAAATGGACATAGACCAACCATTTGGGAATGGGAGAGGAGGAATTTATAGGCTGGGAGAGGGAGTTAGGACTCCTCCAAAGATAGGATTATGCCCACATCTCAAGGAGGTAGCTCATAGGGATAAGACAAAGAAGTCAAGTTAGAAGGATTCGACCTCATCTATGCGAAACCACCTCTAGCTCGCCGCTATGGAAGCTTCTAGATCACGAAGCTTCTCATCTCCTTTGGGAAAATTACCTTTTTGGGATCATCACAGGTATGGAAGGGAACAGAGCGATGCCATCGTGGGTCAAACACAGTGCAACAGGAGACCATCATTGTTTTAAGCTTCATAAGAGCGATGACTCTCATTTTAGGGTTTTAAGAGCTATTTCTCCACGGAAAGCCCAAGACATTTTCCAAATGAAGTCTTAGGAGGGATCTGAGCTATATACATGGATGAGTATACTGTATAATGGTCATGTTTCGGGCAATTAAGGGTATGACATAGAGAAGTGCAAGAGTTGTGACAAAATACTGTGTAACATGCACGTTGGAACAAATTTTTTGGAGCCCTAGATTAGTTGTGGGTTGAGCTACTAGTTCTTGGAGTGTTACACAACATTTTTTCACTATCCCTGTACCCCCTATTCCATGATCCTGGAGGACCTCTACAGTAAACCCTACATGCTTCCCCTTCATGAAGAAACTCCCATTGTGTCCCTCTTCACAAGCAAAACAATTCCCTTTTGCATCATTTCCCAAAAATATTCTATTTTTCCCCGTTTACAAGATTGGCGCTAATGACCCTTGTCCTCCACATGCCGATATGCATGGATTAAAATTGTCCCTAGCACCGAATGGAGCAATTAAGCTTTGTTTCTCTCGCACCAATCCTCTTTTAGAAAGTTTTTTAAATAAGGAGTCGAAGCTTCCAGCTCTAGAAGCTTCGTAACATAAGTTTGGTAAATGGTTGAGCCGAATGGAGTCGAGGATGTCAGTTTGGGCTCCTTTCCCCTATAAGGATGGAACTACCTCAAGAGATAAGACCTTCTCCCATGAGACAAGGAACCATCTCCCATCCATTAATGTTATATAAACCTCCATTTTCCCCAAGCATAAGCTAATGTTGTGGTGTTAATGTTGGTGTGCTAGTGCTAGTTAAGTTTGAAGTAAACAACAAGCTATTCATAGTTGTAGCTCTCTAGTTGTGTGTGAGGGGGAAGTGTGAATTTGGTTTGGTGAGAAGCCTAAAGGGAAGAGTCTTAAAACTATCATTGTTGAAGCCATTATGGAATTCTAACGGAAGTGTGTGGGAACCTGGTTTTGTCGGAGGAGAACAACAACGTCAGGACAATGGTTGTAATCTCTTCTTGATTTAATATATATGCAACTATCGATTGACTTCCTACATAATGTGTCATCTCACATGTTTATGGCTTAATGTTTATTGACATGTTAAGTAGGTTGAATTACAATTTGTTTATTATCACGGTTGTTGTTTGTTGTTGTTTAATTGTCAAGTGTTCGAAGAAGGAAACGAGAGATAGTTGGAGCGAGCAAGCAAGGTCATCATCAAATGGTATAAGCGTACTAAGAGGTAGGCCCTTTTAATCGGTTCTAACCCAAGGAAATCTTCCATAGAATGTCTTGTTAGTAGTTAGGCCTATTATCGGGCTAAAGGAATTGTTTGTGTCCGCACTCACAATTTTACTTCACCACAAATTGGTGACTCCGCTGGGGAGCCCATCCTTCTGTTTGTTTACTTGAAATTTCATGGTTTTGTGTGGAATTTTCTAGTTTCACCATTTCCTTTTAGTTATGTCTTCTTTGTCTTGTTTACTGCTCTGGGTTTGAAATTCATAATAGCAAGTCTAGTCCCAAATTTTTTAAAATTTTATTTTTTTCTTCGCATCCTTGCTCAGCGTGCTTAATTCGTTGACAGTCGTGCCGATCAATGCGATATGCTGAGAAACAGTCGCACCGACCGCCCTTCTGGTGCTTGTTGTCAACTAGGCAATCACATTGATTCATGTAGGTGAAGATTAGGGTTCACCCCAAATCTTGGCTAGTGTGTCTTTCTTTCTTGACTTCTAATTTACAACTTGTCTAGACTACATTCTCCCTCACTAGAAAGCTCCATTTAGCTTGGTTTGTGTGCTTGCTTGGTTTAGCCCACCCTCTGATGTGTTAAGTTTGGCCCTGTGTGAAGTTCTTTTTTATTTTTTATTTGAATCCTTCAATCAGAGCTACTTGTCAGTTAGGCAATCATGTCAATTAGGGCATCAACGCTAATTGTAGTTTTGGCCAGTTGTGACGATTGACGCTAGTTGCCAGTTAGGTAGTCGCTTTAGTCTCTGAGTTAAGAAAAAAATCTGAATTTCTCCCATTCCCGTGCCAGTGTGTCTTGACCATCAAACTCTCATCTTCATTGCTTCATTTTCAATTGAATGAGTGAAAGAGTCTCGTTTTTTCTCTTATTTCGAGTGTCTCTTTTCTCTTTCCAAGCATAGATTACATTTATTGGTTTCTCGATTGAAGCATTTATGTGTTTGGTTGGTTCAATTCAGGGAAGAAGTTGTTTTTAGTTTCATTTATCATGCTTTGGATTTGATTGATGCTTGTTTGTTCGGAATTATGAAAATTTTCATTAAAGTGCTTTATGTGAAAGATTCATATTGCATTTTATGAAAAGAAGAACATCATTCTAGTTTACTTAAGTGAAAATATTGCATTAGTAGCATCATTGAGAATCTAGAATTGCATCATCATGAACATAAGAAATGAAATGAAACTTCTTTTGTTGTTAAGTGAGGAAAGAGTGCATTTAGGACATGTATTACTGAACGTTTTCATTCTTTAATTATTGCATTGATTGTGTGCTCTCTATCCCTTAATTAGTGTTAACTTTCAACGAAGAAAGATCTCTTTTCTCATATAGTTTCATGTAAGAGTTTTGTCAGATGACAGTGGTAGGGCCTTTTAATTGAAACTTAATTAAAGATAAACTATTAAAATTTATTGAATTAACCTAAGAAGCATTGAAACTTAATGCTCACATTTAGTGGTCTAGGCTAGAGACGTGTTTTGACGTCTTTAAACCTAGCAGTTGTCGTCCGCTTCGAAATTAGACAATGCTAGTACAAACTTGTGCTCCTTGTACTATCGTGTATATAAATAGAGACCCCACTAGGTCTGCAATCCTTTATCTGTTGGAAGTCAAATCTGCCACCTTGTAAACATGATACATCAAACACAGCATTCGGGGAAATTTCCTACCTGTACTTCTCGGTTCGTCGAGAGGTATTACGCAGTTCACAGTTACCTGGTAATCCCTTTTACCTAGATCATCCTGAGTCGTCATTTGATATTTTTGACGCTTTAAACTTAAAATATCATTCGAGCACTTGTCCTTTCGAGCTCGTTAATTCCGAAGGCAATTAGAGTCACCTTTCGTCCTTTCCTCGACTCTTAAAATATGAAAAGGAAATGTATTGTTTCAGTGTCTTAAAATTAACTACCCACGAAATATTCATGGTTAAAGTTATCTTCCCTAGTGATTCTTTAGGGTCGATTCCAATGGCAACATTCCCAGAGTCTACCAGTCAAGGGTTCCCCTCAGATGGGAATCCTGCTCCTTTTCCTTCTTTTGGAAATGTTGGTGCTCCTTATATGGCAAAGTTGTCCCTCCCTGGGTTAGACATTAGTTTACTTGTATGGTTATTTTCGACCTCTATGGTCCCAAGTGTCCCAACTACTGCCACGCCATCTCCTTCATTCGAATCACGTCACTATAACTCTAAGGTTAACCCCTAGCCTTCTTCCCCCATTTCTTCACCTTCCTCTTGTACTTCACCTGGTGAACGTTTCAAATCAAATAACTAGGAGGCTAACAAGAAGAAGAAGAAGTCAGATAAGCGAGAGGCTAACCGTGCAGTTATTTCTCCAAATGCATCTCTCATAGACAAACCTTTTGATCCTCCACAGAAGGTTAGACTCCCTTGCAAGCTATGTAATGGTGACCATCTCCTTCGAGACTGTCCTAGCATTCCCAGAGTCTTAGAGGTATGGTCTCAACACTTGAATCGACCATCCCTGTCAACCTCTAGAGATCATGTCAATGCTACACCTTCAGCTAGCGGTGGTAAGAAGAAATGGAAGATTAGATTCCCCTGTAAGTTATGTGAAGGAGAGCATTTTCTTCACCTTTGTCCTCTTATGGATAAAGCTTCCAAAGTTTTCGAAAACCTTGCTGCTCCTCAACCCCAACTTCCTGATGATTATCAGAGGCTTTCCTCTAACTCTCTCTCCGGTTAGTAAAGAGATTGACTTGGATTCATCTCTTACCCATCCCACTCTGCCTGAGCGAGACTCTCTGGTGTCTATTCCCAACCAACCATTAGTTGAAATGAGTGTCGACTTGGTTTCGCCACCAGTTGTTCACTCTGTTCCCAGAGAGAGTGGTGGTCATATTGCTCATGTTCTTCTCGTCTCCTTAGACTCTCATGAATCGAAGAGTGACCATCCCATCTCGGTTTTTCAAGAGAGTCCTTCTCCTATTCCTGCAGAGCATGGGGGCAATCATATGATACCCCCACCAAGTAGTTTTGTCGTTTCTTTCGATTGGAGTCAATTGACCGCATTCTGCCTCCCATCTTATGTGCCTTTCCATATTACAGTACAATCCTATATTATGGTAGTACATGGCACTATATTGGATGAAGGTGCGTCTGTAAGCATAATGTCTTCTACTACTTGACAAGCTTTGGGTTCCCCACAGCTTATGACTGTCACTCAGAATCTGTTGGCTTTCAACAGAGGAACCAATCAACCCTTAGGGGTCCTTCTGAAGTTCCCTATTACTTTGGGAGGAAAGATTGTCTATATAAATGTGATGGTAGTCCAAGGTCTGTTAGATTTCAATCTTCTCCTTGGACACAATAATGTTTATGTCATGGGAGCTCTTGTTTCTTCACTTTTCCGTGTGGTTTCTTCTTTGCATGAAGGGAGAATTGTGACTATTGATCAACTGTTATTCATTGGGCACCAGGTTCCTCCTTTGCAACCATCGCCCCCTATCAGCGCTTGTTTGTAAGTAGTACCTTCCCCACCACAGGTCAATTATGTGGCTACTCGTTCCATCTCCACATTTGTTGATGATCACACAGATGGTATAGTACATTATGTACATGGGGCATTGGAACCCAATCTGTCTTTGGTACCGAATGACATGTATTCTTCCCAAAGCGTTGTTCTTCTATCTAGTGAAGACCTCTTGGGAGCCATGTTCTCGTATGGTCCATGATCATATTAATGAGGATAGTTATTTTTCTTATGTAAACCTTGTTAAAAAAGGAAACAACGTGTGCGGGTAGTTTGTTCCTGTATCAACCTCGTTAAAAAAATAAATAAATAAATGAAACAAGAGATATGAGCATAGTTCCTTGTCTTGTGTCAAGCTTATTAAACAATGAATCAAGGTGTCCAAGGATAGTTCTTTTCTGTATCAACCTCTTTAAAAAATGAAACCGATTTTGAGGATATTTCTTTTACTGTTTCAACCTCATTAAAAAATGAAACAAATCCCTAGTCCAAATCGAGTCTTTGATTAAGATCTCGAAGGATCCCAGTCGAATCTTTTCTGGATCTCGAAAGTGAACCTTCATTCCATCCACTTAGCTGAAAGAAATGAAGCTTGGGGGACATGTACCTCGTTTTAGTCAATATGTTGGGGTCATGCAAATTTATAGCAAGCATAGTTTTTCGTTTCAAGCTTGTGTAAACATGAAACTGAATCCAAGCAGAGTTCTCCATGGTTCAAGCTTGTGTAAAAATGAACCCATGCCCGATTTACATCTCATGATTGCCGTTTTTATTAGCTAATTTATGCTAGATGAGCCTTGGTTGTTTCATTCCATCACCATCTGTTTGGCCGATCATATGCTTTCACTTGATTGTTATTCCTTTCCTGAAGAACCACAACGATGAGTGGTTTTGTTAGCCAACCTCTTGACCATTACATGTTTTGAGCAGTTCCACCATTACCAAAACCAGTTGCTACCCTTTATACCACTCGTTCCTCCAGGACGAGTCACCTTTAAGCTATTTTTTGACTCGTACAAAATGAAAATATCGCCAAGTAGTTTTCCCTTTTTGACTCGTTAAAGAGAATAGAATGGGGGCTCCGCTTTCAAGCTGATGAGCCCCAGAAATGGGTAACTATATGGGCTCATTTTGCCTATTATTCTCATTTAATCCACCATTATCCATAGTTTTATGCATGCTTTTGAATATATTTATGTTAACTGAGTGAATGGGGATAGTCATTTTACCACGAAATCTAATACGTGCTTATTGCAGATTTTTGGACATTTTTGGATCAAGATCAGGTAGTTATGAGCAGATTAGGAGCCAAATTCGAAGAAACAAGGCTAAGGATTTATAGGAGGGGTGTCTCCTGCACTAAATGACCCCTTCCTTGAGCTCTCCACCAACATCTCGAAGTTCAACAGCCCACCAAAGATGATTTCAAGGGGCAGCCGAGCAGGTCTAATGAAGTGGTTGTTATCTGCAAGTTTTGGCAACCGATTTCCTAAAGTTTAGGAGGACTATTGGGGTCCTCGACTTGTATAAATAAGAAGGCCTCAGGCCTCAGTAGGTTAGCTATTGAACAATTTATTTTCGCACTTTAGTGCAACTATGCATTCAACTCATTTTCGAGCTCTTTCTGTAAACAGTTTTGTGACATGACTATTACTTTTTGATCAATGAAGATGAATTCAGCCATGAACCAGAACTGATATTTCTAAGGGGGTTGTAGCTCTTTGGGTTGGGCCCAACCCAAGTGCCCAGTACCTCCTTCTTGTATTTTTTTTTACGTGTTTTTCTTGCATTCTTGAAATAATTTATGTTATTTAGATTAAATCTTGCTTTATTACTTAGGTTGCTTTTGATGATTAGAATAGTTTTTCTTGCTTCAGGTTGACTAGTTAGTTTGCTGCAATAATAGAAAATATCCAAAAAAAGGCTACCAAGTAGGCTTTGAGCTCCTTTCTCCCTCCTTGGGACCATGAATTGAGACCAAAGTACTCTTGCTGCCACCAAAAAATTGTTTTTGCTTTCAATTGCAATTGCTAGTGTTAGATTTCAAGTTGGAAAAGTTGATATCAGTTGTGTTTTCATGCTTGGATCTATTCTTGCTCAGTTTCTATAGATTTCTTGCATAACTTCCTGTCCATCAAGTTCTGTTCAACACTTTTCTATTTTCTAGGTCAGAATTAGGTCAAAAATAAGTAAAACTATGTTTTCATAGTTTTTGCTTGGGACAGTTTTGAAAAGAAGTGTGCAGAGCACCTATAAGACACTCTAGCCTATCCTTCCTCCATCATATAACCTTCTCTAGTCTCTTTCTCAAGGTTTTATTCACTCATTCGCCACACTTTCTCAAACAACCCTAATTTCTACGTTTTTGTGCAAAATCGCTTCCTTCACCTTTGAACAACTCCAACCACCTTCTTCACTCTTGAGCTTCATTTACAAGGTCCTAGACCCCTTAACATCTCTATCCATCCTTAGTTTCCACTTTCCCACCATTTTTCCTTCTCCAAACCTTTGAAAATCACTTTCCGCCTCCTCCTATAGAACTTCTTGTAAATCCCCTGCAGACTTCCTGTAGAATTTCATGCGAGCAATTTTTCGAGATCTGATCACCATGGAATTCTCCAGAAGGATGCTAGGGAATCCTTAGGTCCTCTCCACACCTTTATCATCATCTGCAACAGCCAAATCCTTCTCCTTTCACTGCCAAACATCTACACAGTCAAATAAGTAAAACACAACCATAATAATTCTGCATAAAATTGCTCAAAAGTACAAAAAGATGGTTCTTCCACATTTTCCTTCAGAAGTAGCTTAAGTACATGCATTTTATCTTGACAGTAGTCCATGGCATCCATTTCAGTAGTTTCATCTCTCTTTCTTGCAAAGGTAAGGTTAATGGGTAAAACTAGGGTTTGCATTTCCTTTCAGCTTTCATCTTCTTTCTGCAAGTAGAATAGCCTCTTTTGAGTTAGCTTTCTTCCATCACAATTAAAATCTTTTTATGAGAACTCATAGAAGTTGGCTTGAGCTCCTAGTGAACTTGTGCCAGCTGATCAAGTGACAGCCTGCAGTAAGAGCTAGTACTTGTGCATACAACACCGTCGCTTCCAAGTTTGTTACGAACTACCGGGTTGATTAAAGTAAATAAGGGAGTCTCAGGAGTTGCAGCATCAATGCTGCAATACTGGAGCCCACCACAAGCTCTTTTCTGACTCTTTAGACATGAAAATATTATCGAGCTCTTGTCATTTTGAACTCGTTAAAGGTTGTGAAACGTCATGCACCCAATATATGTTTACCCCCTTTTCGGGCTGGGATGCATTATTTACGAAAAAGGTACTTCTTGACTGAAATGGTCAAGTTGTTCTCTCAAGTATCGTTTTCTACCTTTTCGGGCTCGAGAGACACAAATGTACGAAAAGGGACCATGTGGAGTTTTCTTTTCCGTATCCTTTTCAAACTCTCTAAACATGAAAAAGATACCGAGTTATATTTTTGTCGGACTCGTTAAAATATTAAACAACATCGGATTTGTCACCATGACGAACATGAGATTCTCCTTCCTAGGGCTCATTAAACTTACTAGGTCAGACTCGTCCGAAGGATGAACTTACAGTGCAAGCATATGCTATCCCCTTCAAGCTTGCGATAAAAAATAATTGGGGTACTAGCCAGAAATGGTGGGGGAAAATTTGGAAATTCGATCAATTGTGTCAATAACTCACTCTTGAACATGACACTTTCTGCTTCGTGTCGAGTTGGGATATTCTCCTTTCATCATTGACCTTCCTAGGTTGGGCCGTTTATTTTTGCCTTCCATTTGATCTCTGCCACGTCATCATGACCACCAATCCTATGGATGAAAAAGATGTCAAACTTCTAATCGTGTCGCCGATATGTTCAAGAGTTGTCCTTCTGCAGTTACACTTACCCCTGATTCTATGTATCATCCAAAATCATTTTGCATCCCTTTGTCTTGTGTCGATGATGTGGGATACATCATGACCCTCCTTCGACACGGTTGCTTCCTGTCAACTTCAGCTCATTATCCAAGAAGTCGCCCAAGAGACTATGTTCCAGTACTTTAGAGCTTGCATGCCCTAATGGCAAGTTCTTTGCACTCGACGACAAGTTCACATCATTGGCTTTTGATTGAGTGGTTTCATGGGTGTTCGACTACAATTCCTTTATTCACATTCCGTGAATTGTGTTGATAGCACCTTGAGGACCATTGTCATTATTAGTGGTTTCTCTTGCGCTTGTTAACAGTTTGCATCATCGACTGGTAATCAAGCGATTTTCTAGCATGTTTGATGTCAATACATCTATTCAGATGTTAGAATTTGTACTTTGATCGGGTCGTGTTGGAGCGCAAGACCCTGGGCTCATATTACAAAAGTCTAGGTTGCAAAGCGGTGTGACATGATTATGTTGATATGCATGTCTCTCTCAGATGGATGGTTGTGACCATACCATGAGTTATCATATGTTATCCTTCTCATTATTAGATGGTTGCGACCATACCTTGGTTTCGATATGATCCTCTTTATCGGATGGCTACGCCCATGCCTAGATCCGTTTACATGATCATTCTCTCGATGGCTATGTCCATGCCATGATTCATGTATCATTTGATAGAGTTTTCAGTTATGTATATGTATCTGTACTTGCTTCTAGGTTTTTCGACAACAAACTCTAGTTCCCCGCACTGATTCATAAAGCATTTCATCCCTCACTCTAGTTTGACCTTCACGCTTTAAGGGGCATCTGTTACACAACATTTTGTCATTGTCCCTCTACTCCCTATTCCATAATCTTGGAGGACCTCTACAGTGAACCCTACATGCTTCCCCTTCATGAAGAAACTCCCATTGTGTCCCTCTTCATGAGCAGAATAATTCCCTTTTGCATCATTTCCCAAAAATCTTTTGTTTTTCCGAGTTTACAAGACCGGCACTAATGACCCTTGTCCTCGTCGTGCTGATATGCAGGGATTAACACTATCCCTAGTACCGACCGGAGCAACTGAGCTTTGTTTCAGTTGCGCCGGTCCTCTTTTGGAAAATCTTTCAAATAAGGAGCTAAATCATCCAGCTCTAGAAGCTTCGTAACAGAATTCTGGTAAGTGGTTGAGCCGGATGGAGTCAAGGATGTCAGTTTGGGCTCCTTTCCCCTATAAGGATGGAACTACCTCAAGAGATAAGACCTTCTCCCATGAGAAGAGGAACCATATCCCATCCATTAATGCTATATAAACCTCCATTTTTCCCAAGAATAAGCTAGTGTTCTAGTGTTAATGTTGGTGTGCTAGTGTTAATTAAGTTTGGAGTAAACAACAAGCTATTCATAATTGTAGCTCTCTAGTTATGTGTGAGGGAGAAGTGTGAATTTGGTTTAGTGTGAAGCCTAAAGGGAAGAGCCTTAAAACTATCACTGTGGAGGCCATCATGGAATGCTAACGAAAGAGTGTGGGAACCTGGTTTTGTCGGAGGAGAACAACAACGTCAAGCCAATGGTTGTAATCTCTTCTTGATTTAATATATATATGCAACTATTGATTGATTTCCTACATAATGTGTCATCTCACATGTTTATGGCTTAATGTTTATCGACTTGTTAAGTATGCTGAATTACAATTTGTCTATTATCACGGTTGTTGTTTGTTGTTGTTTATTTGTTTCAGGTGTTCGAAGAAGGAAACGAGAGATAGCTAGAGCGAGCAAGCAAGGTCATCACCAAACAGTATAAGCGTACTAAGAGGTAGGCCCTCTTAATTGGTTCTAACCTAAGGAAATCTTCCATAGAATGTATTGTTAGTGGCTAGACCCACTATCAGGCTAGAGGAATTGTTTGTGTCCACACTCATAATTTTACTTCACCACATGGAGCCCTGGATAGCTTGGGTAGAGAATGATCTAGTTGATGTTAGTGATTTATGGACTGTATAGGTGAGATCAATATGGTTAAGGGTTGAGGTGGTTTGGCCTCTAGAAGCCCCAGTTGGTTTTGTTTTGGTTTAATCCATACGATCCCACATTTATGCTTGGAATATGGTGCATGGGTGATTAGCTGAAAGAGAGATTTGGTTCAACTTAATCTATGGTCGAGTGGTACATGGAAGTCCCCGACTTGGTTGGCATTTTCATATGTTAATATTAGTGATTTTCCTATTATGATCTATGAACACTTGTATTGGTTATCATGTTGACATTATGGTTGATTTGTTATGTTCTATATTCTGATTATATGTTGGTTATATGATGTGCTCTAGCTATGGCTCTTGTTCATGATTTGTTAAGTTACAGGATGGTTGATGAATGCATGGACTAACAAGTGTTGTTGCGGCTAATTATAAAGGGCTTAGGGCCTTATTGGTGATTCTCATATGAAATTCAAAAGCATATGATCATAAATGCATTCATGACCTATAGCTTTCATGTTTAACGAAATGTTTGTTGTGTACTAAGTAAGTCCTAGTCAAGATCTTGTTCAAGTTTGAATGTTTGCCATTGTTTTCTTCTTAATCATGATTCTCAGTTTTGGGCAGTGGTCTAGAGGCTTGCCTAAAAAAGTGGCATAGATTTCACGACTGCATGCTTTGAACTTGGGATTTTGGGTCATAATTATTGCCATCTAGGCTTGTGCATGCGGTTATAGCCTTCCAACCACATGCATAAAGTGTCAAGGGTATGGTTTGAGGGGTAAACTTTGTGAAAAAAGAGTACTAGCTTAGGGATTGATCACCTGAGGTGGTTTGTAAGCTCCTAAGTGGTTTATAGTTCTTGTGGGTCGTCAGTTTGTCAGCCCCACTTCCATAACTGGAGCTCGGAGGTCGAGCCATGTCATAGTGACACTCATATGTTTACCCCGGTGAACTTGTAAAAGTGGATAAATGTGGGAGGGGGCATTACAAGGTGGTATCAGAGTGGGTTATGTTCTCTTTGGGTGATATCTGATACCACATGGTGGCATCAAAGATTCTAGGTTCAAACACTTGGATTGGATGGGCTAAATGCATATGGTTATGTATGCATGTTAATTGTTTATGTGTTCATCATGCCTGCATGTAGGATACTTCTTGTTATGATCATGATATTTATGTATGGTAATTGATATTTCACACGACTCCCCTTAGAGGCCTGATGTGAATTCAATGGAATGTGATAGGTCAATTGAGTAGTAAGGAGAAGAGTACTCTCCTGATATAGCAAACGCAGTGAGATGTTTGAAGGCATAAATCAGAAGTTGTAAGGAAGATAATAGTAGGTTGGTTGAGGCATAGGAATGACTTTCTAAACCTCATGAAAGGCAAGTAAAGGTTAATGCGGTCATTCTTTAGAGTCTTTGAGATTTGTAGAAGTAGGGACGACTGAGGACCAGTCATGGACAAGAGGAAAAGACTAATGGGGTATATGGAAGTAGGTCTCGATTAGATTACAGGTTGGACAAAGATGATATAGTCAGAGGTGGAAGATCTATGGATACACTTGAAAGACGAGCTACCACTCTTGGATTTTGTTCTAGTTCTCGTTCTGAGAGATATCATCGCCATTACCACCAACATCCTTATAAGAGGAGTGAGAAGTAGTATTTTCTAGAATATTTCAAGAAAGCCAAGCCTCCTATAGTTGATGGGGATGTGAAGAAACTATAAAATGTAGAAGCATGACTACTTGGGATGAAGAAGTTATTTGGATTGCATAATTATTCAAAAAATATGAAAGCTATGATAATGATTTTCAATCTCAAGGGAAAAGCAAATATGTGGTGGGAAGATATGAAGCGAGTCAAAGGAATCATGGTAGAGGAGCTTTGTTGGCATGAGTTTAAAAGACTCTTCAAGAATAAGTACTTGTTTGAGAGATATTATGATAGAAAGGCCAAAGAATTCTATGAGCTTAAGATGGGTCCCATGATAGATGAAGAGTATATGACCAAGTTTCTAGAGCTATTAAGGTAAGTGCCTTATCTTAAGGATGAGAAGACGAAATTTCAAAGGTTCATCAGTGGATTGCCTTTAATATTCAAAGATAAGATTGAGTATGATGAGCCTCAGTCATTGGAGGAAGTCATTAGGAAGCTGAAGCATTCTTATGAGAATTCTAAGCGCTAGTCTGAGGCTAAGCGAGATTGGAAAGGAAATGAGAAGACTAAAGGAAAGTGGGCTAAGAAGCAGGGAAGACCTCATGATACAAGTGATAAGGAGAATGTAGCAACCTATAAAAAGTTAAATGCAGTTGACAAAGAACATGGGTCTCAGTTTGGACTTGTGGTTGAGAGCATCACAGGAGAGATTGTCCATCGCACCAGGGTGGCAGGCCTCAAATTTACAATGCTCAGGAGGCACATATATTTGGGGATGTTGGTCAGAGTATTCTGTGGATTTATGCAACAATCGACAATAGGTAGGTTGATCATCATGCATCCATTATCGAGATGGAAGTGCATGTTGAATCTTGGTTGGTTCAGTTGATTATAGGGACCAAGAGAATAGTTCATCATTGGGTGGGATCTTGTTCATTTGAGCTGAATGGTATGCCTACATCAACACATCTCAATGTGCTTCCTTTGGGTTCATATAATATGCTTTTGGGCATGGATTGGTTGTTCATTCACATGATTAAGGTAGACTACTATGATAATATTATTGAGTGCCTAGATGATGATGGATAAAGGAGAATTTTGCAGGGAAATTTGAAATCTACATGAATGAAAATGGTTACAATTATGCAGGCAAAGTGTAGTTCCAAGAAAGGACGTGTATTGTTTGCAGTTCATATTTCTAGTGATAAAGGGAAGGATGTTGAAGTCCTAAAGAGGTATCCTGTTTTACAACACTTTCAATATGTGTTTCCTGGAAATATTTCAGAGTTGCCTCCTCATAGAGAGGTGGACTTTTCTATTGAGTTGATGGTGGGAGCAACACCAACATCCAAGGCACCTTACAGGATGAGCACTCTAGAGTTGGTAGAGTTGAAGTTGCAGCTTAGGGAAATGCTTGATAAGGGATACATAAGGCCAAGTGTATTGCCTTGGGTTGCACCAACATTGTTTGTAAAGAAGAAGGGCGGTACTCTCAGATTGTGCATTGAATACAAGCATTTGAACAAGGTGACTATCAAGAATAGGTATCCATCGCTGCAAATTGATGACATGTTTGATCAGTTGAACAGAGCAACAATATTCTCAAAGATTGATATGAGTTCGGGATATCATCAAGTGTGCATCAAATAAGAAGGTATTTACAAGACCACATTCTGTACAAGGTATGGACATTATGAGTTTGTGGTGGTTCCTTTTGGTCTTACTAATGCTTCAACAACTTTCATGTGTTTGATGAACAATGTGTTGCATCCTTACATGGGCAAGTTTGTGATAATGTTTATTGATGATATATTGATATATTCCAAGAATGAGCAAGAGCACGCAGAGCACCTGGAAGTAATGTTGAGATTGTTAAGAGACCATCAATTGTATGCCAAGCTCAACAAGTGTAATTAATTTTAGTCTCAAATTCATTACTTGGGACACGTTGTTTCCAAGGAGGAGATATCAGTGGACCCATAAAAGATTAAAGTTATCGTGGAGTGGCCAACTCTTAGGAATGTGGACGAGGTCAGATCATTCACGGGACTAGCAGTTTATTATAGGTGGTTCATTTGGAACTTCTCAAGTATTGTTATCCTATTACATCTTTGTAGATGAAAGGGAAAAAGTTTGAATGGACTGAGGAGTATGCAACTAGTTTTGAGCAACTGAAGCATTTGCTTTCAAATGCTCTAGTCTTCCTGTCAACTTCAGCTCATTATCCAAGAAGTCGCCCAAGAGACTATGTTCCAGTACTTTAGAGCTTGCATGCCCTAATGGCAAGTTCTTTGCACTCGACGACAAGTTCACATCATTGGCTTTTGATTGAGTGGTTTCATGGGTGTTCGACTACAATTCCTTTATTCACATTCCGTGAATTGTGTTGATAGCACCTTGAGGACCATTGTCATTATTAGTGGTTTCTCTTGCGCTTGTTAACAGTTTGCATCATCGACTGGTAATCAAGCGATTTTCTAGCATGTTTGATGTCAATACATCTATTCAGATGTTAGAATTTGTACTTTGATCGGGTCGTGTTGGAGCGCAAGACCCTGGGCTCATATTACAAAAGTCTAGGTTGCAAAGCGGTGTGACATGATTATGTTGATATGCATGTCTCTCTCAGATGGATGGTTGTGACCATACCATGAGTTATCATATGTTATCCTTCTCATTATTAGATGGTTGCGACCATACCTTGGTTTCGATATGATCCTCTTTATCGGATGGCTACGCCCATGCCTAGATCCGTTTACATGATCATTCTCTCGATGGCTATGTCCATGCCATGATTCATGTATCATTTGATAGAGTTTTCAGTTATGTATATGTATTTGTACTTGCTTCCAGGTTTTTCAACAACAAACTCTAGTTCCCCGCACTGATTCATAAAGCATTTCATCCCTCACTCTAGTTTGACCTTCACGCTTTAAGGGGCATCTGTTACACAACATTTTGTCATTGTCCCTCTACTCCCTGTTCCATAATCTTGGAGGACCTCTACAGTGAACCCTACATGCTTCCCCTTCATGAAGAAACTCCCATTGTGTCCCTCTTCATGAGCAGAATAATTTCCTTTTGCATAATTTCCCAAAAATCTTTTGTTTTTCCGAGTTTACAAGACCGGCACTAATGACCCTTGTCCTCGTCGTGCTGATATGCAGGGATTAACACTATCCCTAGTACCGACCGGAGCAACTGAGCTTTGTTTCAGTCGCGCCGGTCCTCTTTTGGAAAATCTTTCAAATAAGGAGCTAAATCATCCAGCTCTAGAAGCTTCGTAACAGAATTCTGGTAAGTGGTTGAGCCAGATGGAGTCAAGGATGTCAGTTTGGGCTCCTTTCCCCTATAAGGATGGAACTACCTCAAGAGATAAGACCTTCTCCCATGAGAAGAGGAACCATATCCCATCCATTAATGCTATATAAACCTCCATTTTTCCCAAGAATAAGCTAGTGTTCTAGTGTTAATGTTGGTGTGCTAGTGTTAATTAAGTTTGGAGTAAACAACAAGCTATTCATAATTGTAGCTCTCTAGTTATGTGTGAGGGAGAAGTGTGAATTTGGTTTAGTGTGAAGCCTAAAGGGAAGAGCCTTAAAACTATCATTGTTGAGGCCATCATGGAATGCTAACGAAAGAGCGTGGGAACCTGGTTTTGTCAGAGGAGAACAACAACGTCAAGCCAATGGTTGTAATCTCTTCTTGATTTAATATATATATGCAACTATTGATTGATTTCCTACATAATGTGTCATCTCACATGTTTATGGCTTAATGTTTATTGACTTGTTAAGTATGTTGAATTACAATTTGTCTATTATCACGGTTGTTGTTTGTTGTTGTTTATTTGTTTCAGGTGTTCGAAGAAGGAAACGGGAGATAGCTAGAGCGAGCAAGCAAGGTCATCACCAAACAGTATAAGCGTACTAAGAGGTAGGCCCTCTTAATTGGTTCTAACCTAAGGAAATCTTCCATAGAATGTATTGTTAGTGGCTAGACCCACTATCGGGCTAGAGGAATTGTTTGTGTCCGCACTCATAATTTTACTTCACCACATGGAGCCCTGGATAGCTTGGGTAGAGAATGATCTAGTTGATGTTAGTGATTTATGGACTGTATAGGTGAGATCAATATGGTTAAGGGTTGAGGTGGTTTGGCCTCTAGAAGCCCCAGTTGGTTTTGTTTTGGTTTAATCCATATGATCCCACATTTATGCTTGGAATATGGTGCATGGGTGATTAGCTGAAAGAGAGATTTGGTTCAACTTAATCTATGGTCGAGTGGTACATGGAAGTCCCCGACTTGGTTGGCATTTTCATATGTTAATATTAGTGATTTTCCTATTATGATCTATGAACACTTGTATTGGTTATCATGTTGACATTATGGTTGATTTGTTATGTTCTATATTCTGATTATATGTTGGTTATATGATGTGCTCTAGCTATGGCTCTTGTTCATGATTTGTTAAGTTACAAGATGGTTGATGAATGCATGGACTAACAAGTGTTGTTGCGACTAATTATAGAGGGCTTAGGGCCTTGTTGGTGATTCTCATATGAAATTCAGAAGCATATGATCATAAATGCATTCATGACCTGTAGCTTTCATGTTTAACGAAATGTTTGTTGTGTACTAAGTAAGTCCTAGTGAAGATCTTGTTCAAGTTTGAATGTTTGCCATTGTTTTCTTCTTAATCATGATTCTCAGTTTTGGGCAGTGGTCTAGAGGCTTGCCTAAAAAAGTGGCATAGATTTCACGACTGCATGCTTTGAACTTGGGATTTTGGGTCATAATTATTGCCATCTAGGCTTGTGCATGCGGTTATAATCTTCCAACCACATGCATAAAGTGTCAAGGGTGTGGTTTGAGGGGTAAACTTTGTGAAAAAAGAGTACTAGCTTAGGGATTGATCACCTGAGGTGGTTTGTAAGCTCCTAAGTGGTCTATAGTTCTTGTGGGTCGTCAGTTTGTCAGCCCCACTTCCATAACTGGAGCTCGGAGGTCGAGCCATGTCATAGTGACACTCATATGTTTACCCCGGTGAACTTGTAAAAGTGGATAAATGTGGGAGGAGGCATTACAAGGTGGTATCAGAGTGGGTTATGTTCTCTTTGGGTGATATCTGATACCACATGGTGGCATCAAAGATTCTAGGTTCAAACAATTGGATTGGATGGGCTAAATGCATATGGTTATGTATGCATGTTAATTGTTTATGTGTTCATCATGCCTGCATGTAGGATACTTCTTGTTATGATCATGATATTTATGTATGGTGATTGATATTTCACACGACTCCCCTTAGAGGCCTGATGTGAATTCAATGGAATGTGATAGGTCAATTGAGTAGTAAGGAGAAGAGTACTCTCCTGATATAGCAAATGCACTGAGACGTTTGAAGGCATAAATTAGAAGTTGTAAGGAAGATAATAGTAGGTTGGTTGAGGCATAGGAATGACTTTCTAAACCTCATGAAAGGCAAGTAAAGGTTAATGCAGTCATTCTTTAGAGTCTTTGGGATTTGTAGAAGTAGGGACGACTGAGGACCAGTCATGGACAAGAGGAAAAGACTAATGGGGTATATGGAAGTAGGTCTCGATTAGATTACAGGTTGGACAAAGATGATATAGTTAGAGGTGGAAGATCTATGGATACACTTGACAGACGAGCTACCACTCATGGATTTTGTTCTAGTTCTGGTTTTGAGAGATATCATCGCCATTACCACCAACATCCTTATAAGAGGAGTGAGAAGTAGTATTTTCTAGAATATTTCAAGAAAGCCAAGCCTCCTATAGTTGATGGGGATGTGAAGAAACTATAAGATGTAGAAGCATGACTACTTGGGATGAAGAAGTTATTTGGATTGCATAATTATTCAAAAAATATGAAAGCTATGATAATGATTTTCAATCTCAAGGGAAAAGCAAATATGTGGTGGGAAGATATGAAGCGAGTCAAAGGAATCATGGTAGAGGAGCTTTGTTGGCATGAGTTTAAAAGACTCTTCAAGAAGAAGTACTTGTCTGAGAGATATTATGACAGAAAGGCCAAAGAATTCTATGAGCTTAAGATGGGTCCCATGATAGATGAAGAGTATATGACCAAGTTTCTAGAGCTATTAAGGTAAGTGCCTTATCTTAAGGATGAGAAGACGAAATTTCAAAGGTTCATCAGTGGATTGCCTTTAATATTCAAAGATAAGATTGAGTATGATGAGCCTCAGTCATTGGAGGAAGTCATTAGGAAGCTGAAGCATTCTTATGAGAATTCTAAGCGCAAGTCTGAGGCTAAGCGAGATTGGAAAGGAAATGAGAAGACTAAAGGAAAGTGGGCTAAGAAGCAGGGAAGACCTCATGATACAAGTGATAAGGAGAATGTAGCAACCTATAAAAAGTTAAATGCAGTTGACAAAGAACATGGGTCTCGGTTTGGACTTGTGGTGGAGAGCATCACAGGAGAGATTGTCCATCGCACCAGGGTGGCAGGCCTCAAATTTACAATGCTCAGGAGGCACATATATTTGGGGATGTTGGTCAGAGTATTCTGTGGATTTATGCAACAATCGACAATAGGTAGGTTGATCATCATGCATCCATTATCGAGATGGAAGTGCATGTTGAATCTTGGTTGGTTCAGTTGATTATAGGGACCAAGAGAATAGTTCATCTTTGGGTGGGATTTTGTTCATTTGAGCTAAATGGTATGCCTACATCAACACATCTCAATGTGCTTCCTTTGGGTTCATATAATATGCTTTTGGGCATGGATTGGTTGTTCATTCACATGATTAAGGTAGACTACTATGATAATATTATTGAGTGCCTAGATGATGATGGATAAAGGAGAATTTTGCAGGGAAATTTGAAATCTACATGAATGAAAATGGTTACAATTATGCAGGCAAAGCGTAGTTCCAAGAAAGGACGTGTATTGTTTGCAGTTCATATTTCTAGTGATAAAGGGAAGGATGTTGAAGTCCTAAAGAGGTATCCTATTTTACAACACTTTCAAGATGTGTTTCCTGGAAATATTTCAGAGTTGCCTCCTCATAGAGAGGTGGACTTTTCTATTGAGTTGATGGTGGGAGCAACACCAACATCCAAGGCACCTTACAGGATGAGCACTCTAGAGTTGGTAGAGTTGAAGTTGCAGCTTAGGGAAATGCTTGATAAGGGATACATAAGGCCAAGTGTATTGCCTTGGGGTGCACCAACATTGTTTGTAAAGAAGAAGGGCGGTACTCTCAGATTGTGTATTGAATACAAGCATTTGAACAAGGTGACTATCAAGAATAGGTATCCATCGCTGCAAATTGATGACATGTTTGATCAGTTGAACAGAGCAACAATATTCTCAAAGATTGATATGAGTTCGGGATATCATCAAGTGTGCATCAAATAAGAAGGTATTTACAAGACCACATTTTGTACAAGGTATGGACATTATGAGCTTGTGGTGGTTCCTTTTGGTCTTACTAATGCTTCAACAACTTTCATGTGTTTGATGAACAATGTGTTGCATCCTTACATGGGCAAGTTTGTGATAATGTTTATTGATGATATATTGATATATTCCAAGAATGAGCAAGAGCACGCAGAGCACCTGGAAGTAATGTTGAGATTGTTAAGAGAGCATCAATTGTATGCCAAGCTCAACAAGTGTAATTAATTTTAGACTCAAATTCATTACTTGGGACACGTTGTTTCCAAGGACGAGATATCAGTGGACCCATAAAAGATTAAAGTTATCGTGGAGTGGCCAACTCTTAGGAATGTGGACGAGGTCAGATCATTCACGGGACTAGCAGTTTATTATAGGCGGTTCATTTGGAACTTCTCAAGTATTGTTATCCTATTACATCTTTGTAGATGAAAGGGAAAAAGTTTGAATGGACTGAGGAGTATGCAACTAGTTTTGAGCAATTGAAGCATTTGCTTACAAATGCTCTAGTCTTGAAGATTACAGATCCTGATAAGGAGTTTATGATTTGTACAAATGCTTGCAAGGAAGGAATTGGTGGAGTCATGATGTTCTGAATGGGAAAATTAGTTTTGTTGTGCTAAATTCCTCTTCAGAATATGCAAAAGTGCTTAAGGATTCATGAAGTTAATTGCAAGTTTAAACATGAGTTTTTTTAGTGTTTTTATGTAAATTTCATTTACAAATTAACATAAATAAATGACTGAACAACAACATATAACATACACAAACTCACCAAAACAGTATCACAACAACACATGATGAAGAAGTTCACCCCTCTTAGTCTACGTCTCCTTGGTCCAACTTCCAATGGCTTGACCCTCTCTGTTATACTCAAGAGTGTGTATACATCACTTTACAATGCTCAGAAAGCTCTCAAACATGTTCCAATGGCTCAAGAATTCCCAAAAATGCATGTCTTTCCTCTTTCTCCTCCTGATTTGGTAAAAAACTAAAGAAGTTATGGCTTCCCCAAGTCTTTCTGCTAGTTGCACTGCAATTTCTGCAAAACCCGACACCATCCTACCATTTCACTCGGATTTTCGCTAAGTGGGCGCCATTTCCGTCGATTTCAAGGTGAATTTGTCGGATGCTTTAAATTTCCTATCGGGCATAAAATCTGAAATTTATGGACATCTGGGGGGCCATGTTCCTGGGCCAAAGGTCCTATGGCTGGCCCTTTCACGATACATTTAATTTAAATAAATGCTTAAACATATAGCTGTTAAGACTCATTCGGATGGCGTGTTGGTAGGAGGCTTGGCTGCCGCTTGGAGGTCGCGCGTTCGCCCCCCGCCGTTGTTGCCCTATGGTTGGCCACCAACCATCCAATAGAAATCGTCCAAATCAGCACCAAGGTACCTTCCAAGTGTCAACACATTTGCCGAAGGAGCCCATTGACTAGTCAACCCTTCCATGTCATCTTCCACAGTCAGTGCCATGTCAGAAATACGCACTATTGACCGGGTTGTCCCATTTTGCAAAAATTCACCTGTTTGGGAAAAGCAAACAGAACATGTTTTTGGGAGCATACAGAGTCTATTTCGCGTGAAGCAAGTTGTGGAGGATTTAGGATCACCAACACTACATGGTCGTTCTGGTTCCACACCGATCTGGCAACTTTAAATTTTGAGCTATTTTTTTGAGCACTTGATCACCGGATGCAGAAAGGGTAGGTGGTATGTTATGAGTCAAGGAAGTTGAATGATCACGAGCGAAACTATGTAACTCATTATCTTAAGTTTTCATCAATCATTCATGCATTGAAGATGCAAAGACATTATCTCCTAGGCAGGATGTTCATCTTGATGAGTGATCACAGTGCGGTGAGGTACTTGTTTGACCAACCCAATATGAATGTTATACAAACTATATGGTCGGCTACCCTCGATAAGTTTGAACTCTAGATCGGGTACATCAAGGGAAAGGATAACTTGGGTTGCAGATTCTCTCAATAGGAGAGTGAAGGTGAATCACATTTTGGCTGTGAGTTCATGTGGGACAAATTTATAGGAGAAAATATTGCATGCAGGGCAATATGATGACATGTACCAACATCTGAAGCAAAAATTGCAAAAACATGGTGAAGGTGATAGGTTTGAGGAGTACCACCTCATGCAAGATGGCTTGGTTTGATTCAAGAACAATATTTATGTGCTAGATAACAGTGATTTCAAGAAGCTTATCTTGAGGGAGTTTCATGTCAAGTCATATTCAGGTCACCCAGGATATCAAAAGACTTTGAAAACAGTAAAGAAGTTCTGTCATTAGTCAAACTTGAATCCTTAAAGAGGTGGCTAAGTTTGTTGCTAGATGCTTGGATTGTTAGAAGGTGAAAGCAGAGTGTAAGCATCCAACTGGTTTGTTGTAGCCTGTTCCGATTCTAGAATGGAAATGGGAGGTCATTTCCATGGACTTCATTACATGTTTGTCGAGGACATTAAAGCAACATGTTTCAATCATGGTTGTGGGGTATAGGTTGAGTAAGGTAACTCACTTCATTTCAATGAAGTCTATAAATTTAGCTAGTGAGGTAGCTCGAATCTTCTTTAGAGAGATAGTGATATTACATGGTGATGCCAAGAAGATCATATCAGACAAAGATGCCAAGTTCACTTCCAAGTTTTGGAAGGAGTAGTTTGTAGGCTTGGGGACAAAGTTAGCTTTCAACACAACTCATCATCCATAGACATATGGATAGACAAATAGCGTCAACAAGATTCTTGAGGACACGTGTGAGGATGTATGTCATGCATCAACAGAGGAAGTGGGAGGTATCTTCCACTAGTGGATTTTTATATAACAATGGGTATCAAGAATCCTCGAGGATGAGTCCATTTGAGGATCTTAATGGGAAAAGTTGTAATACTCCTATCAACTGGAGTGATCCAATGAACAAGGTGTTGATTGGACTAGATATGTTGGTTGATATGGAATAAGAGATGTCGGTTATTATAGGGAATTTAAAGGCAACACAAGATAGACAAAAGAGTTATGCAGATCAACATGGAGCATTCAAGGAGTTTCAGGTTGGAGAGCATGTGTACTTGCACATCAAGACCAAGAGGAGCTCCTTGAGAATTGGGTCATGTGCTAAGTTGATACCTCAGTATTGTGAGCCTTTTAAGATCCTTGAGAGGATTGGACTAATTTCCTACCGACTTGTAATGCCACTAATAGTGAAATTCCATGATGTTTTCCATTTTTCATTACTTAAGAGATACGTCCAGGATGTTGATCATGTGATTAATTGGTATGTATTGGAGGTGGAACTAGAGCGATAATTCCAGCAAAAACCTTAGCGCATTTTGCAGCGGAAATAACTCATGCTTCAAAACCAAGCAATCAAGCAAGTTAAAGTGCAACTGGGGCAGATGAAGCTATAATATGGGAGATGGTTGATTAGATGTGGGCTTTGTATCCTTATTTAGTTGTTGGTTGAGAAGATGTGTTGGTTTATATTTATATATGAATATGTGTATTGTAAATACTGTAATGAGTTGTGTTATAAAGTTCGAATAAGTAGTATGATCTAAATACTATATCGAGTTGTGTTGTAAAGCTCCAATAAGTAGTGTCATGGTTTCAATAGTTTGGTATGATGTAAATGTTGCATCGAGACGTGTTATAAATCTCCATGGGAAACATGTGTTTGTTGGTTATAAGAGTCACTGAAGACCGAGGATGATGTTCCTCCAAGGGGGATGGGTTTGCAACAACCCCTCGTCGATTTTCCACATAAATAAAATAAAACCAAGGTCGTGGGACATGTGTTCCACGATGAATGGTGGGTAAACATTATATTAGGCATCACTTGTGGATGAATAATGGCTATGGAAATTGGCAAAGGAATTGGTAAAGACAAAGAGGCAATAATTGGCTTTTAATTGTGAAAAATAAAGGAAAATAGGAGAAAAGGAAGATGAAGAGACACAAATTTGCATGCAAGTGATCTGAAAATGGAATGTACCTGTTTAAGGGTGCAAGGTATCCATTTTCCAATAATTGCAAACGTGAGCTATACACTCCAAGTGACCTCTAAAAAGGTGGAGACTTCCTATTTCTTATACAGAGATAGACTGTAGGGGCATTCACCGGACATGTCACCTCTAAAGAGAGGATGAGTTCCAGAGGCTACCTGGCCCTCTACAGGGTCTGCCTAAAGAAATAACAAAGTAAACACTTAGAAGTCTTTGACATGCACATACTTGAAGTTTGATATCTTGCGGAATAAGAGAATTAACTTTCTGTAGCTGAATAGGTGATTATGTGTGTATGCAAGTTATGTATATTTGTTGTTTAACACTTTATATCAGTTTTGTTTAGCATATCATCTTCAGCAAATAAAGACATCAAAATGATAAAGCAGTTCACCCCTTCTGGGCTACATCTGCTGGACCAAGCCTCTCCAACTAGGCTTGTCCTCTTGTATTAAAAATGCTACAAAGGCTAATACAAGAATATGAGTGTCTCAAAGGATGAATCTGACTGTAAATACAGAATCAAAAGATAGGAATTAGCTAAACATGCTCTTTCCCAAACACTAAATAGTGAAATTGTACCTGATACAGTACTTTCACCAATTGGCCCTAGTGGCCCTTTAAACTTGCATGGAGAATTTCGAGGTGAAGATGACCTCAATTGGTTCTAAAACCTCTTCCATTAGACTCATAAGGTCAAAAATAGCAGACATAGGCTTTTGAATCACCAAAAATGGATTAACATAGCCCCCCAACAGCTCAAGCACTGAAATGGCCCTGGTGGCCCTGAAAGCTTCCCTGAAGCTAAACAGTGAGAAGAATGCCTAAACATGAAAAATGAGTTGTAGAAATGGATTCAGAGTGCTGAAAACCTTTAGGAATGACCTTCGTTTCACATTCACTAGCTGCACAATTCCCAATGTAGCTCCCAAACTGATTTGGCCCTCGTGGCTCCTGGAACTTCCCCGAAGCTAAAACACCTACAAACGACCTCAGATGGCTGTGAAACCTGTCCCAATGGCTTCCGAAGGTTGAAGAGACCCAAAATAAAATAAAAAAATCATCCAAAACGGACTTTCCTAGCCAAAGTTATGGTCATTTACTCCCAACTGCCAGTTGCCCTTGAAAAACTCCAGCTAACTGTAGTGGAGGTTCAGATAGGTTTGCCAATTATGGCGGGACCGCCCAAATTTGGCGCTCCGCCAAATCTTCCACTAACTGACCGCTGGTTCTGGGTAGAGGTCGCATGGTGTGGTCATGTGAACGGGGGCTGGCCCCCTCCATTTCCCGCCTTACATCAAATTAGAGTTTAATAAAAGTTTATGCTACCCACATAATAAGATTTAGGCGTTTGGCGTAACGGTAAGTCGCAGCGTTTGTACCCGGTAGGGTCATGGGTGCAAACCACGAATCCACCAAAATTTTAATGTATGCCCCAAAACTTTGCTGACGTCATCATGATGTCAATTGAGCCCACTTGGCAGCCTTTGGGCTTGCCACGTGGTAACCTGTGATTGGCTGCCCGAAAAGGAATATTCCAAAGAATATTCTACGAAATATTTTTTTTTTTTAATATTTTTTTTTGTAAATATCCAAAAATTAAGGGTTATTGGGCGATTTTGTTTTTGGCATAACTTTCTCATACGACGACCGTTTTTCGAACCGTTTGCAGCGCCGGAATCAGGAGGAGGAGCTCTATCCGATTGTTCAGTTTCAAGCCAGTTTTGAGCACTTTCATTTTTTTACCATTTTACGACACTTGGTCCTGAGCTCCTGATCAACAAGAGAAATTATAGGAAAAAAGAAGGAAACTGAAGCAAAAAGGGAGATCGATGATAAAAAGGCATAAGAGAATTAGTTCATAGTTTTTTGTCATTGTAAATTTAGTCAGTTCTATTTTGGCTGTCTCCTTTCATTCTCTCATACTCTTCCACACTTAGAGCATTCTTGGAGCATGCTTAGAGTACTCTAGAATTCACTTGGATTTGGAGAAAGCAAGCAAGGAAAGCCATGAAGTGCAAGGAGACAGTTCGAACAAAAACTACAATGGGCTTACTTTGCTAGTAACATATTGCATGTGTGATCTCCTTACTGATTTTTGGATGCATGGTATATGTATGTGATTTTCCTGCATTGGAAGAGGTTTTAGCCTTGCCTTGTCATTTCCTGGATAGCCACGATGTTGTACGTTTCCCACTTGTTTTTCTGATTGGTTCTTAGGTTCGCTATGGCAGTGGGATGGAACAAATGCTCTAGAGATCTAAAACAACTTGGGTTGAGTTACTAGTTCTTGGAGCCTGCAGGTTGGGACAAACACTTTGGAGCCTTGTGGGTTGAGTTACTAGTCCCTAGAGCCACAGGTTGGAACAAATTATGTGGATCCCTAAGTTAGTTGTGGGTTGAGTTACTATTTCTTGGAGCCTTGGACAACTTGGGTAGAGACTGATCTGGTTGATGTTAGTGATTTTTGGACCGTATAGGTGAGATCATTGTGGTTGAGGGTTGAGGTGGTTTGCCTTTGGAAGCCCTGGTTGGTTTTGTTTTGGTTTAACCCATGTCATCCCACAATCATGCTAATATGGCACGAGGGTGATTAGCTGAAGAGAGAGATTTGGTTCAATCCAATCTGTGGTCGGGTGGTACATGGAAGTCACTGACTTGGTTGGCATTTTCATATGTTAATATGAGCTATTTTCCTATTATATTTATGACAACTTGTACTCGTTATCATGTTGACATTATGGTTGTTTTTTTATAGTCTTTATTTTGGTTATATGTTGGTTATATACCTAGTTATATGATGTGCTCTAGGTATGGCTCTTGTTCATGATTTATTAAGTTACTGGACGGTTGACAAATGCATGGAATAACAAGTATTGTTGCAACTAGTTAGAGAGGGATTAGAGCCTTCTTGGTAATTCTTAGATGAAATTCATAAGCTTGTGATCAAATATGCATTAATGACCTGTAATTTTGATGTGTTACCTTATGTTTGACAAAATGTTTGTTGTATACTAGGGGAAGTCCTGGTCAAGATCTTGTTCAAGTCTAAATGTTTGACATTGTTGTCATCTTAATCATGATTTTGAAAAGTTACAGGAAGTTCTCGAAAGTGGTCTACAGGCTTGCCTGAAAAAGTGGCATAGAATTTGTGGCCGCATGCTCTGAACTAGGAAGTTTTGGGTCATAACTACTGGAAGCTAGGCTTGTGCGTGTAGTTATAGCCTTCCAACTACATGTACAAAGTGTCAAGGGTGCGGTTTGGGGGTAAACTTTGTGAAAAATAGTACCAGCTTAGGGATTGATCATCTGGGGTGGTTTGCAAGCTCTTGAGTGGTCTATAGTCTTGTGGGTTGTTACCTTGTCAACCCCATATCCATAATTAGAGCTTGGAGGCCAGGTCATGTCATAGTGACACTCATCTCATGTTTACCCTGGTAAGCTTGTAAAAGTGGGTAAATGTGGGAGGAGGCATTACACTTTACTCTCTTACACATTGATAGTTTGTCAAATTGACATTAAAATTTTGCTTTAGCTCTCTTGTTCTCGTCTTTCGTGCTCTCAAACTAATTGGATCCACTACTAGCTTAAACGCCCTACTAGTTGGAGGCTTTATCAATGAGGTATATTAATTGAATTGATTGGTTGCTCTAACATGTGTTTGACACATTCCCATTCCTCCATACTGATCTTATAATATTACCATCACAAGGTAGATTACATCGTATATTGTGAGTGAGGAGTGTACCCTCTCACCAAAGGCACTTAGGTCACCATATTTATATTGAGGGTTTTATACTATGTGCGTGGTTGATTGCTTATATAGTTTATCATATTTACTATATTGGGAGAGTGCATTCAAGTATCTTTTGCAAGGGGGGTCATGGCATGTCTCGACACATTAAGTGGGTTATCTTCCCTTCATTGGCTACCTATTATATGTGTTTTTTCTTTGGTGCAAGCAACCCCCCATTTGTTTTATTAATTAAGTTCCAAAACCTCATTCAGAATTTTAGTTTAGCTAGGGTGGTCAATGAAGCTCGAAATCCTCTTCTCATTTGCTTTCTTGCCATAATTAAAGACTTAACATGATCAATTCTTGTTATCATTGTTTGAAAAAGTGAGGTTAAATTGTTAGCATATGAAGTGTTGAAGTCGTAAATAGTGTTGGTCTTCATAATGTATTTATTATATTCATTATTATTAGTTTATTTTTCGTCAAAGCATGTTCTTTATGCTTTTTTTTCCTAGGCAAATAAAATCAAAATTACAATTTGTATATGTTATAGTGCATTGCACCAACAATGTGGCTACTAATCAAAGTTCATGAAAAAAGATATAAGAAACAAATAATAATGTACAGATGGGGGAAAAGTCAGGCTTTTCGCCCTTTTTCTTCTCAACCTTTCTCCACCCCCCGGAGACTCTGTTGGAGTTATAATTGCTACCGTTGTTTCAGTCACAAGTTGGGGGTTGTCTTTATCAGAATCTGATGTGTCTGATATGTGTTGACGTTTGGATCTGCTCATATCCATTGTTTCTGGTATCCCTGCCGACTGTGCATTTATAGGTTCTTTTAGATTTGTGTCTTCTGCTTTTGGTTCTTTGTTCATCTAGCTGGTCTCATTGGGGGTGACATGTTCCACCTCTTCTTCCTCCTCGTCATTTGAGAGTGGTGGAGGAAATTGACATCCCTTGGCTTGTTTCCCCGTTTTCTTCTTCCTACGGGTGTCTTTTTTGGTTGTTGGACACGTGCTTTGTAGATGTCCTGTTTGTCAGCAGGTTCTACATCTAAATGTTGTGTTTTCATAATCTAAAACTTGAGTCCAACACCTCTGTCTATGCTTCAATTGTATTTGTTCTAGCAAGCCTTTGCTGAGGTCGACTTCCACACATATTTGTGCAAATGTGTAGATTCTTTCCTCCTGTCTTTGGGTGTCTATTTTGATGTAACGCCCAATAGTATTTCTGATTCCTGCTAGTACTTGTTGATTCCAGAGGTGTATTGGAAGATTGTGCAATCGCATCCAAACTAGCATCTTGGAGACAACCATTGTATTTGCATAAAAATCTGGGAACCATGGTGTGATGAAGAGTCCTTTGGATCCCTAGAACCAAGGTCCTTCCTGTATTACAAAATCTCTAGCCTCTGCTATAAAAAAGTTTACTATGAAGAACCCCTTAGAATATAGATGTATTTCACATTGTGTAGTCCACTTCGTGAAGATCCAATGAAATAGGTCAAACAGTTTGGGCCAAAAACAGTTAAGTCTGCATATTATTGCTTGTCTTTCATATATAATATAATGTTCATCTGTTTCTGGTATATCTATGGTATATTCTTGGGTATGATTCAGTTGTTCCACAATGTATGGCCTCTCATTCGTACCTGTTTGATGTGGTGCTGCTTCGACTATGTTTTTCCCTTGTAGAATGTTTTTGAAAGATATGCTTCCTGTTTTTTTCCCTTGATGTGTTCCTATGTTTTTTGTTGTATCGATCCCACTTCCCTCGCCCCTGTAAGGATTCCTGTTGTTTTTTGTTGCTCCCCCTCTTATTCTCAGATTGAGAATTATTGTTGACAAGGGTGTGATTTTGTATTCCCTGAGATACTTTGTGTCCTGTAATACTCTGCCCCCATGTATCAAATTTTGTAATCTGGTGGGATATCCAATATGTTGCAGTATAAGATTCTACAGTTGCTTTACAGAGTCTAACTCTTTTACCTAAAGTAATTGTGTTTTTCCAACAGGTGCTTTGACAAAAACTTGGAATCTGTGGGTACTTACCAGGGGTCCAACTCTTGTTGTCAATTGAGATTGGTTTGTCCTACCCACCATTATATGGTATGGATCTATCTAAGAATGGTCCCTATTTGTTTTCCCTTTGTTCCATACCACTAACTTTCCGCCATTCAAATTGCTTTTCAGGCTTTCTTCAGCACTTTGACCCCATGTTCCATGGTGGAGGGCATCTTGGCCCTTGTATGCGCCCAAATTTGAACTTCGCATGGGCTATTCAAACCTTTGTGTGCCTGATCTGTTAGTTTTGTACTGGATCTGTTGTTATTACCATCTTCCATGGCGAGGTAATTTGTCCCAGATCTATTTAAATTTTAGACAAAAACAACGCTGCCAAACTCAAGTTTGGGCAAAAGGTAAAAAAAAATCATACTTTCCCTTACCTCTGGGCTTTTGTCATATGTGCTGCCTACTCCAGAACTATGAGTGTCATAGATCTCTTGTCCATGGCCCTGTACCAATGCAAAAAAACGAGCGTCGTAGATCTCTTGTCCATGGCCCTGTTCTAACGCAAAAAAATGGATCTGGAGGGGCGGGTTCAGCCATGTCCTGGATAATGGTCGGTCTACCTGAGGGGAAAAAAAATTCTATTTGTGGAAGAGCCTATTGACTGCTGCATCGGGATCCTGGACTCCCTTCCTGATTAATGTTGCACTCCCTCTACTTCTGGATTGGCACGCGTTGCAGAGGGTAGCTTCAGTGACCCTGGACCACTTGCTCTGCTTTGTGTGATTATAGGCTCGAGGCTTTCGGGCATTGCAAGGTCCAAATGTCACCTACTGATAATGGGCGTGAGGATGTAGAGCTATTTTATCAGGGAAGCTGCTAGCAGACTTTGTAGATTCGCCAGATCTATGATATGCATCCGCTGCTTAGCATCTAGTTGGATCTGATAGGCTGGGTACTGCCCTCGCCCACGCTCGGATTCCATACCTGTGGTAGCTATGGTGTCGCTGGAGCTCTTCATTGATGATATTCAGGTATTGGGCGCCGATGTTCGAAACCATAGCTCCGCACAAAAACGCCATCCCTCTATTTTCTCCCCTTGTTGTTCTTTATGCTTATATAGTCGAAAGAGTCAAAAATAATTTTATTAGGAGTAAAAATAAGAATGTATTTGAGTCAAGTCCCATATGGAATATTGTATGAAAAGAAATTTGATTTTTATGTTGAGTCAAAGAGTCTACAAAATGTCAATTTGGCCCTCCTTGGGACAAGTTAGCCTAGGCCTCCAAGAGCAACCTATTCAACCTCTTAGACAACTATATATAGAAGATATATTCGACCCATTTGGGACATCCATCTATCACACACAAGATGCACATCTGAACCATGCGAAGGAGGACAGAAAATTAAATTCAAAGGATAGAGAAAATAAGTCAAAGAAGAGATCATTTTTCTTGATTGAATTTCATACTTGGAGCCTGAATTTCTATGTGCTACTGCAGGTCTAAAATTTTAGGGGCCGAAATTTCAGGAGTTGACCAGATTTGGGACAATTTTACCATAATTGACTTTGACATTAGATGTGACTTGGTGTTGGGCATGGAATCCCCTAAGGCATGTTTTGGGGCTTAAAGCCCAAGTTTTGACCAAATCTTCTTGTAAAAGCTCTGCGAATTGTGGGCGCGGAGTGCGAAATTATGATAGAGTCACAGGGTTGTCCGCCCTCGTTTTGTAATGTAATGTCAGCTTAATAGACCTACCCATGGTTTGCGGACCATGGGATTGTATAAATAGAGTGAGGCTCTAAGTAGGGAAGATATAGAAAAAAACAGAATAGAAGAGGATGAGAAGTCTAAGTGATTGAGTCGAAGTGTAAAGTGTGTCTTTGGGTCGTAGAGTAGGGGAAGGCTCTGCATCTGAGTGCACAGAGGCCAAGTAGTCCGCAGTCGAGTGTGCGAACCCCTGTAGTTGAGTGCGTAGGGCAGGTCGAGTTTGTAACCATTGGGAGAATCAATAAAGAGAAGTTTTACTATATTTCTATGTATCTTTTCATGGTTTAATGCATGATTGGATATAATTTGCATATATTGTTTATTTATTGCGTGAACTTGTATGAATGTTTTGTATAACTAATTATAACACAAGACATCCAAGTACATGAAGGTAATTAACTGGTACATGAAGATAAATAAGATCTTGGGTAATACGCAGAGCATGGCTCTAGCGGCGCAGGAGCTCCACAACCCCTAGTTAGGGTTGCACAAAGGCAGTGTATCAGGCCACGAGGAACAGGGAAGTGCGCAAAGTGACCTGCATGTAGGAACAAACAGTGGAACAGTCGAACCTCTTAGACATCTCAAGGGTGCGGAAACCTGATTTTAGCGCCCTCCCATTCTACTTCGGGTGAGACCTCAATCCGTGCTCCGCGGACTGTTGCTGAAAGGGCCAGTAGTACAGGGATTTGTTTGGCTAATCAACTTCAAACCTAGGTCAGGCCCCAACAAGCCAACAAATGGTTTCGTAGTCGGGACCAAGATCTACATAGAGATGTTTGATGTCGTATCACTGGAATTTGACAAAGAAAGGAATTGAATATTGGTTGGACAGGAAGATTCATGAGTTCGCGGCGCAGGAAAACAAGAATCCGCAACTATCAAAGGAAGAGTGGTTAAACTACTACTTATATACAAAGATCCACAAAATTTTCTTTGAATCCTTCCCCACTGAGTTGTACGAGTGGATTGCGAAGCTAGCAGATAGCTAAGGAAGGTGTAAACTCGACAAACCTATTGTGTGGACTCCAGAATTAGTGCACAGACTGGAAGCATTGGAAGATAATATCGCGCACGCTATCGGTCACTGGCTCAATCGAATCATAGGAGGATTCATCGCTGAATTCTTGGTAGATACTTCAGTCAGTTATAGTGAGGCAGAATAACACTTCCTCAAAGGACCGCGAGGTAAGTACGTTAAATCTTTGAACACTTGGATTAAAATGCTACTATGTGAAAAATGGGTTATGCGAATAAATTGATGTTTGGGGCTACGCAAAGTGGGAGAATCTACAGAAACGAAGGTAGAACAGAACTAGAAACTAACCCCTTGATTTCACCTCCGCGAGGGGCGAAGAAGAGCTCACGAAGGTCTCGCAAGAAGAGCGATCAATCTGATAAGACAAAGAATTCCGCACATACCACCCCCACCCACACCACCGCTAATTTCATCGTCTTCACCCCCATCTTCGCCCATACCACCTCCGCCACCACCATGGAGCAGTATGGCAAGCGCGATAAAGCTACCAGTGTTCAAGGGAGTAGGGAATGAAGATCCAGACCAGTTTTGGTTCGTGACAAAAGTTGTATGGGAAGCACAGGGAGTCACGGATGACAATATAAAGGAGGCAATGTTGGTCAGCGCTCTACAGGATCACGCGCTGACCTGGTACATTAAGTATTCCAATGACAATCCGAATGTGGGGATCACAAATATCTAAGCTACGCTAAACAAAGAATTTAGTAGGCCAAAGTCAGAGGCACAGTCGATCATTGGGTTCAAGGAAATCACAATGCTACCAGGCGAGACCCAGTGGGAGTTGGATCAAAGGCTGAAGTGCATAATTCGCGAAGCGAACATGACATTAATAGATGGGCAACATCGCGAATGGTTTGTAGCATCATTAACGCCACATCTACGAAACACACTGTTGCAACAGAGGCTAAGCACTTAGGCCGAGGCCTTGGAGGTCGCGATGAGATTACACGAGACCTTAATACAAGATCCCAACCTGGGAGTTTAACAGATTCACCTGCAGTTGAAAAACCTGTGCCTTGAGATGCAGAGTTTAAAACAAGGCGGGACAACCCACCCAGAGATGTGCGATGAGGTATGGTGTGTAAAATGCAAGGGTTAGGGGCACGACAAGGACCACTGCCCGGTGTTCACAAATACCTTGTGGGAGGAGGGCCAATGCCATTAAGACCGAAGGCACAAGTAGGACCTAGTGCGGCACTTGCACTATGGTGCGCGATTTGTCATATAGGAGGAAAGCATGCTACGTATAATTGCCATCTATTACAAAAGTATACACAGAGTTCACAGCAGTTGTTTTGTAATTTCTGTAGGTTAGTAAGACATGATGAGCGCACCTATCAAAGTTATGAGCTGATGATGGATCAAACTCCTACCTATAGAGTTCAAGCCAAAACACAGGCCCTCGATCAAAACACAGGAATGGCGCGCACCAGATTTCTGGGGCGCGGACGAGGTCGAGGTGGAGGGGGACTAGGAAGAGGTCATGGACAGCTAATATGTTACAATTGCAAAGGGCCAGGGCATTATGCCTGCGATTGTACGAATCCAACACAACCATCATTCTTGTATTGTATGTTGTTGATCATGAGACAGAGGATTGTCCCACACTGATAGCAAGGTTGTGCGATAAAGGAGCACTTCAACCTCCCCCGACTCAGAACCTACAAATGATGAGGTCTGAGCCGCATGAGGAAGACCCTAATGTAAATATCGTGCTCCGGAGTGGAATTATGACAGGGGATGATAAAGGAAAGCAACCTGAAGAAAGTACCTAGGTTCGCAAGGCTCCAACGAAGGAACCAGAATTTGATTTGGAGCGCGCTAAGGAGATCTTCATGGAAGCTAAGAGGAGCTTCGTTGATGCCTCCACTTCAGGAAGTAAAGGTAGACTAGAGATGGAAATGGACCCATCAATTCTCACTACGTTCTTGGAGACATGCATGAAGCTGTTGCGCGACAGCAAGGCTGTAAAGGAGATGCAAGAACTCATAACTAGATGTGTTGGGACCACGCCAGGAGAATCGCACGTAGTCCAGAAGCTCGGGAAGCACATGACACGAACAAGAAGGGAAATGAAATTGACCGCGCAGATTAGGGAATATGAGATGGACCAAGTGATTCTGGATCTAGGATCGGATGCGAAGGTCCTGCAAAAGCAGACATGGGAGCGCATGGGCAGGCTTGCGCTGCAATGGTCTCCTATCCAACTGCGAATGATGAACCAGCAAAAGATCCTCCCTATGGGGAGATTGCAAGGAATCACAGTAGATATCGAAGGAGCAAGCGCGCTAGCAAACTTCGAAGTAATAAAGATTATTGATGACAACAATCCCTACCCCACGGTATTGGGAATAGATTGGTCCATTGACATGAATGGAGTGATAATCTAAAGAAATGGAAGATGATCTTTGAGAAAAAGTCTTCGGGGGTAGTGGTACCTTTAGACCCTGCAGAAGGATCGCGCTACACGAAGCCGATGCATGACTACGACAACGACGATGACTTGGACTGCATCTACAAGATAACCGCGCAGGAGCAAGACTAGGTAAATCTAATCGCGGATGGTCAAATCTCATGGGAGTGCGAAAGCTCCTGCACATCAGATTCTGACAAGGAGATAGAACGAAGGCAGAACTGGTTACACGAGGTAACCACGCTCAACTGTAACATGATGACGAGGTCACTGTGTTGCGTAGCAACAGAGGTAAGAGATTTGCCTACGTATGGCGGGTTAAGCGAGGTGGATGACTTCCTGAACAAATTTGAAAGAGAGGTATCAAAATAGCAATGCTTCGACGCTCTGAAATGGGTACTGCAAGCTATGCCTGCAAGATGGTGGGGTACACACCAAAGAAGTTTTGAGGACTGTCGCGAATGCAGAAGGATGATGCGCACACAGTTTGGGAAGCCTCCAATGTGATTAACAGACAAGATTTTTGAATGAACCGACCCACACACCCACCTATCCAGGTGGATACAGGCATATGGTGTGAAACCTGCGCGAATGCACATAGTCCTCGCGGTAGGAGACACGATGAGTAAGCAGGTGCGGGCAAGGCAAGGGCACGAACGATCCCTCCTGTGGAGACCACAAAGTATGGAAAGACCAAGTGCATAAAAGGATATCCATGCAGAAGCATTTAACAAAGTACGTGAAGCACTAAACAAGATCCACAATGCAAAGCGGAATGACTAGGACCTGCGCGTACCAAACCTGACCATGCAGGCATCGCCAAGGCTGGAGTATAAAGCAAGCGATGTAAGCCCTATAATATATGAAAAGCTTAGACCGCACATGATAGCACTGATAGATACGGCGGTTTGTAGAACCTTGGACGAAGAAATCCAACATGGAAATTCTAGGCTCCAAGAACTTGAAGAAGAAAGGGTACGATTAAGGAAGAAAAGCTCTCTGGTGGACGTGGAAGTCAAGAAGCTTGAGGACGAGATAAAGGAAGATTTTCTTAGTAAAAAGTCCAGGGTGATAAGGCAGGATGCGTACAATCACGATGATAGGTTTGAGGCCTATCACTGGGAATTGATTAGTCTGATTCCTTGGCTTGGACCACATATTACTAAATGAATCGACCAAGGTAGTGCGTTGCAAATGATAAAGTGTGCAATGCAGCCTGTAACAATAAAATGTGGGTATTTTCCTCGAAACATGATGGATGAGATGATGAAACTTTACACGGGTGGTGTGACCACCTGACTAGCCGAGGGAAGTACAGTCTTAGCCCTCCAGGCAGTTGAAAGGAAGCACAAGACTATAAACTATTATGCCCGGGCGTTGCACGATGTTGGAGTTGCGCACGGAAGCAAAGAGTCACAAGGTCCGCGACTGTGCACGAGGGGTTGTGCTGTTGCACGTGTTGGCCAGAAAGTGACCGTTGAAGTCACTATTCACGATGGGATGCTCGACTTAAGACCAAATGGAGCGGGTGGCAGGCATTTAAGACACGATTTATGAGCAAGATTTGGGAAAATTTGTTGCCAAGGGAGCATTAATGAACCAGATTTGAGGGGAATGATCGAATTCAAATTCAAAAAGCATTATAAAATACAAGGGGATACCCAAGAAACAACACTTGGTCATTTGTAAATTGAGTTATTGAGCAGAGCCCTATTTGTTTTATGTTGAGCATTGATTAAGCACCTGAGTTCGCAAGTGATAGATTTTTGGACAGACATGATGGTAGCAATTGAGGAAGTTATGGAAATAACAGAAATGACCGCCGAAGTGGCCAGGCAGGCCCTAACTATGGGGGATACTTTGGAAGGTTCCGGGATTGTGGCAGAAATTCCAAAATCACTGTGCACGCCAAGACCAAAGAAGGACAAACAAGCAATGGTTCCCATATGGGTGTCCCCGTGGAACCCACTATGCACCAAGCTGTCAATGGAGGAGAAGGGGAAAGTCATCACCATAGAGACCGATGAAGAAGAAGAAGACCTGAAGGATCTTATCATCACATAAGACGAGGATGAAGGCATGGAGGAGGAAATTGAGCCTACGCACCCCTTGAAAAAGCTGCCCGGCTATGTCCCTCGGCGGAAAGGGAAGGCTAAAGTGCCTAAGGACCTTGACGAGACCAAGAGCTCGCTCCAGACCTCGCTCCTCCTAGACAACATTATTTTTTAGGGCACGCACCTGAGATGGGTGTCGAGCTTAAAATTTGAAGATTGGGACCTTGCTAACCATGAGAAGTTCCCTCACCTTGAGACTTCATACCTCATGAAGCCCGAGCATAACACCATGGCGGGGTTTACAGAATTAGAGCCGCGAAAGTGGTTGCGCAAAGTGGAAAAGGCCGGGCTATTGAACCTGCTCTAGGTGCCGCATTTCCATTGCACCCCAATAACCATTTTCGTCATCATGCAACTGCTCTGCCTGTTGCATGATGGGTGTTTGTGGCTGGAGGAGCCCATCCCCATCACGGCAGACTTGATTCACCACATTACCCAACTTCCATGCAAAGGAGAGGACCATGTAGACATCTCGGAAGGGAAGAGCAGTGACTTGGCCATCGCGGAGGCCATGAAGAAAAAATAAAAGCTGGCGAAGAAGACAAGGGGCTACACCATATCTAGCATCAACGATAAAGCAGTGAGAGTGGCGACCCAAATACTGGTTGGTAAGATTATGTGCAAGTGTCGTGCGGACGAGGTACCCGCGCCGTTGGTAACACTTGCTGAACAGTGCGCGGAGGGGGTCCAGTTTAACTGGTCTGAGTTCCTCTGCAAGGAATTCTTAGAGAATTGCCGTGAAGCTCAGGAATAGGGCAAAATGTTCCACTATGCATGGTGTCTGCCGTCCATAGTGTTGGTGGTAGGGGAATTGCTGAAAGATAGCCAATTCCCCACAATTGATAGGGATCTATCGGAGGCCACGGAGTACGCTTTGCTCTGGGCCACAAAGGATGCCACTAGGATCCTCGACAGTAAAATATTCCCGGTGTTCATGGAGATGAACCTCAAAATAGGGATCAACCGCAAGCCGCAATTGTCACCCACTGTCTAGAACAACCTACAAAGTTTTACAGAATTTAAAGCGGACATCCATAGCATATACATCAGAGCGTGCAAGGACCCAACCAACCAATGGAGAAAGCTACCTTTTGTAGCCACGGAAAATGTCATCTTTAATGTACTTCGGCGGCCCCAGACATCACGAAGATAGAGAAGTTGGTGGCACAAAGGAAGAAAGACGAGGCCAAACTGTGCATTGCACAGTTGGCAGAAAAGAGAAGGAAGGAGGCAGTGGCAGCAGAAGCGCGGGATGCTACACAGACAACAACTAAGCAGGAAAAGGCCGCAGTAGTAGCAATAATGCAAGAGGCAGTCGCGAAGGCACGCGAGGGCCAAATGTCGCCTTCGCATAGGCAGGTAGCAGAGGAAGAAGAGGGAGGCACAGACCCACAAACCGCGTCAACACAGTTGAAGCACCAACACCCAACCGAGTGGATAGGTCCGCGCAAGAAGGTCAAGGCATCAAAGTTGTGTATTGACCCGATCAACCTAACCGAGGGTGATCTGCACAACATTGGAGAGATAATGCACGATGTCACCTCTGAGGCCCTCCAAAATTTCATGCAGGAGAACTAGATTATGTTGGGGGCCCATAGAGCACAACTACAGGAGTTGCAGGTGCACCTTCCTTAGGCTGGTACCCTTTCGACCAGCCTCGTAGTTGGAACAACGATAACAGAACATATGTTGCACACTCGGGTGACGAATACCATAGTGTTTCCAGAAGGATCACTAGTGACAACAAATGAGGTTGACAGGCCTACGGTTAGCGCGCTGAAGGATCTCAATATCAATATGGCTGCACTCTCGCGAGAGACCTTATATGTTCTCTAGGATGGGTTAATTGTAGAGCTGTGAGCTAGGGAGAGTCGTGCACTACAAGTCCTCAGCGAGCAGAATATCAATATGGAACAATTGAGCTTGCAGCGCGACGAAGTGATGTCACATAATCGACAGCTAGTACAGGTAATAGGTGAGGCTTGTCAAAGGAGCTGGCCATCCCTGCAGACACACCAGCAGAGGCGCACATCCACATGTTAGCAGTAGGGGTGCGTGAGGCGTAGGAGGAAATGACAAAGGTTCAGCTAGAATTGAACCTTCAGATCGTCGAGTTGTAGTTAAAGGCGCAGCCGTCCAACCCCCGTAAGTCAGAGAACAATGCACTAGTGCTATTACAGTGGGACTGGACGAGATTGGAAATGCAGTGCAAGACTGCACCATCATGTTGGAAGAATCATTTGAGGTCCTCACAAATCTGTAGGAGGACTCAGCGCTTAAAGACAGAGGCACAAGAACTCCAACAATAGTATGACAGTGTCAAAGGAACTGCACAGACAGTGGACCTCACTTAGAGGCTCGCACGGATGCAACAGGCCAAAGCGCCGAAAGAACAGGTGGATGTGTCACAACACAAAGAAGCTGTCTTGAAGGCGCGCGTTTAGCCTTGGATCGACGAGGCCTTCACCATCACAACAGAAATTGGTGGCAAGCTCACACACATGCAGGGGATATAGGCACAAATGCAGAGAAGCACTTCTGACACCGCGGTCTCGGAACAATGGATGCAACAGATCCAACAGGTTGCAGCTCAGTGCGTTGCTGACCTTGCTGCAGTTCAGGTAGAGTTGGAGGGACTCCGCGCGAAGATCTCCATACTGACAGAGTGACTCGAGGGCGAGTCACAATGTTTGTTTTGGGGGCATGTTGGGAATGGAATCCCCCCAAGGCATGTTTTGGGGCTTAAAGCCCAAATTTTGACCAAATCTTCTTGTAAAAGCTCTGCGAATTGTGGGCGTGGAGCACAAAATTATGATAGAGTCATAGGGTTTTGTAATGTAATGTTGGCTTAATATACCTACCCATGGTTCACAGACCATGGGATTGTATAAATAGAGCGAGGCTCTAAGTAGGGAAGATAGAGAAAAAACATAATAGAAGAGGATAAGAAGTCTCAGTGATTGAGTTGAAGTGTAAAGTGTTTCTTTGGGTCGTAGAGTAGGGGAAGGCTATGCAGCTGAGTGCGCAGAGGCCAAGTAGTTCGTAGTTGAGTGCGCTGACCCCTGTAGCTGAGTGTGCAGGGCAAGTCGAGTCTATAACCGTTGGGAGAATCAATAAAGAGAAGTTTTACTATATTTTTGTGTATCTTTTCCTGGTTTAATGCATGATTGGATATAATTTGCAAGTATACTGTTTATTTATTGCGCGAACTTGTATGAATGTTTTGTATAACTAATTATAACACAAGACATCCAAGTACGTGAAGGTAATTAACTGGTACAGGAAGATAAGTAAGATCTCGGGTAATAGCGCAGAGCGTGGCTTTAGCAGCGCGAGAGCTCCACAACCCCTAGTTAGGGCTGCATGAAGGCAGTGTATCAGGTCGCGAGGAACAGGGAAGTGCGCGAAGTGACCTGCGCGCGGGAACAAATAGTGGACCAGTCGAACCTCTCAGACATCTCAAGGGTGCGGAAACCTGGGTCAAGCACCCTCCCATACTACTTCGGGTGAGACCTTAGTCTGCGCTCCGCGGACTGTTGCCGAAAGTGCCAGTAGGACAAGGATTTGTTTAGCTAATTAACTTGGAACCTGGGTCAAGCCCCAACAAGCCAACACTTGGAGGAGGGTTTCACTTGGCATTTTTGGTGGTAATTTTAGTCTTGGCCTTGGTCTTGGATATCTCATTTTTATTTGATTCTACAAGATAAATATTGTTGTTGAGTTTTCCCCCTTGCGGGGTTTTGCTATGGCTTGGAGCCTAATTTTGTTGTCCCTTGTCTCTTTATTTTTCTTGAAAGACTAAACATGTGTATAATTTCTTGATGATGAACACACATGAAGTAATAAGAAGCCATTAAACATTCACAAGTAATTATCAAGACAAAGACATCAAGCCTAATCATAATACACTTGTTTCTCAACATGAAGATACATAAATAGAATAAAACATAGTTTGATTCCCTTTATCTTGTCAATTAATTAATCTGTTTACTTGTCATTGTTAATACCCAAGATAACAAGACACATAACATAATGATCTGACACTAGATCACACATTATTCAATTTCTTAACCTTGATTAATCTAGTAGCCTATATTCTTCTTTATCTCCTTTCATTCTTATTCTTCCTTGATTTTCCATTTTTGCACCAAACATTGATTAATTACTCTTATCTCCTTCCAAGCATTCAAGTTGGGGACTTCCTCTCCATGGTAGCACGACTATTCACTCTAATCATTACTCTACATTACCTACTAGAATGGTTGGGAGGGATTAATCACATATCTTCATACACAAAAATTGTGTATTGTTGCCAAGTGTTGTGATATAGGAACCTGCATGTCAATGTATCTATGGAGCAACATGGCAAATTTGATACATGCAAATGCTTCATTCTTCTTTGGTCATTAAAGTCAAATTTTCTTTAAATTAGTAAGTTTTTCTTTTTTGGTCATTTGAGACACTTCTTTTAAACCCAAAAGAAACATTACCACTAGTCCAAAGAGGTTAAATACTATAGATAGCTTGTTCGAGATGGCAAAATGATGCCTATGGGGTGAACCATTAAACACAAACACCCATGATAAGTTAAGCTACCATGATAGTAGTTTACCTTTTTGTCAAAATCACTCAAGACATGAACTTGGCCCCATCTTCTTTTTAGTGGCTTTGGTATATTTAACCTTATTCAAACAAGTCTTTCATTTATTTATTTCTTAATTTTATTTATAATAATTTATTTATGATGAGGCCAAGTTTCACTTATTTTTAGAAATTCAAATCCTTCTTGTCATAAAATATGCTAAGTCAATTTAGCGTGTCCCAAGTGATTGGGAGGGTTTAACAATAACTTACCCACCCAGATTCAAGTCTCATCGATATGACTATATATAGTTATTGTAAAATATATTGGCTATGTACCTCTTCTTTGAATTAAACACCATAAAAATTTCATCAAAAAATAAATAAATTTGTCCACTTATTAACTTACTTTACATAATATTTTTTTTTAAAATCTAACCAAAAAAATATTCTTATAATAAAAAAAATATTTTTTCAAAAAATTAAATTTAACAATTTTTTAAAACATTAATCATAATTATATTATTAAATAATTTGTATGTAATAAAATGCTATTAATATTAAAATCCTTAAAAATTAATATAAAAAATCAAATCAATAAACCTCCCACTAAATTTATTTCATTACTTAATTGCAATACGTTATCAAATCACCATCCTCAAAAAAATTCCATCCCTTTCGAAAAAATTTGCTAGACGACTTTCACACCAGTCAAACCTTAATATTAATACCAGTATATGTTTATGTGTAAAAGGCTGTACACAATTGAAAGAATTAAGCGATGTTTGTCTTCAAAGCAAAGTTAACACAAAATATCTAATTTCTATATATTTCCATGAAGGTTAGACTTCCAGATATATATTCCAACAAATTCGGGTTCTTTTCATGCAGTACATTTCAGACTGCATATTCTTCTTTCATCTAATGAATAGATGCACACATTTCTGCTGGCCGTTCTCCACTGTACTTAGACGTGTCATCCTGTAGCAATTTGACAGGTTTAGCATTAGCGCTTGTACGACCAGGGGCTTTTAGAATAAAATCTGGTGAGTTCAATGGCTGATTAAGTACCCCATTGCGGCAATTTCACAGGTTTTACCGCTGATAAGTTGTGATCTGATGCTTACTCAAGCAATAAGCAGTTAAGATCAGGAGCTTATTGCGGAACCCAGTTTTGAACCCCACAATTACTATTTTTTTTTTCTTTTCCCAATGGGTAATATCTATTTCTGTCAAATTTTCTTGAAATACCAGGGTTAGAACACGTGGCTGAGTAATCCCTCGAGACACGATCCAGGTTATGCAGACAAGAATTGGGAAGACTGGTAGTGTATTTATTTACGTGTGACACATCAAGTGGCAGCAAGAATCTAATGTCATTAAGCGCAAATTAGGGTTTTGCGTGATGTCTGGGGATCACAGTGACCTCAAGATTCTGTCAAGGTCACAGTCCTCAGGCTCAGATTCAGATTTGGAAGTGCAGAGGTTGGTAAGCAGGCCCCCTGACAATATTGATAAGGATGCTGCGAGGAGTTTGGACAGGAGGAGATCGATTAGAAGGTTGTTGAGTAGGAGAATTGTGCCAAAGGAAGGTCGATCTCCTTTGAGCACTCAGGTGGTCTCGCAGGATCGGCTCGGTGAAGGTGCTCCTCCAGAATGGGCTTTGCTGTTGATGGGTTGTCTGCTTGGATTGGCTACCGGGTTGTGCGTCGCTGCATTCAATAATGGGGTAAGGATATTTTCAATCTTTCTTTGCGGAGTATTTTCAGTACCAATGGATGCTCTCTGCAGTGCACTTTTCTAGGAAATTTGTTTCTCAATGCTCTGTGCCATCTAAAGTAGTGTAATGTGATATGGAATATATCTTTGTTTATCCTTCCCTGAATCCTTGGATGTTAAAAAGTAATGTAATGTTGCCAGGAATTTATATTTTTAGTCTTGTTTGATTATGATGTGATTAGATGCTCAAGGCAATATTAGTTGGTGAACGCTAGTTTGGCGTCAGGGGATTTTGAAAGTAATGTACGTAGGTTTGTTATGAAGCATGTCTGCTGTAAAACGTTATTTATAAGATATTTATGTTTTTCATTTGTGATTTGATTGTTAAAAAGCAATTCTCCCTTGACAAGCAGATTGGGTGGCAACCAATGTGTATTATGTCCACATTATCAATGTAATCACGTTCGTTCTGCTAGTAATCTTTAGACATCTTACTATAATATAAATGATTTCCCTCGTATATTTACAATTTTGTACCCCCAAGGATTGGCTTGACTGGTAGAATGATCTCATGCAAAAGTTCACAGAGGTCCCAAGATCAAATCCCATTGACCTGGTGTCATGAGTTGGTATTTTGGCTGGTAGTTATTACTGTTCTCCATTTAGAAAACGGGGAAGGGGAAATCTATAGGGGTTGGTAGTTATTACTGTCTTCCATTTAGAAATCCGGGGAAGGGAAAATCTGCAGGGGTTGTCAAGGTACTAACATGCTCACTTGGAACACTTTAATAGGTGGGTGAGTGAGAGGGACTTTATTTCTTAGAAAGATATTGACAATGTTGCAATCATGCCCGATTACACTAAGATAAAGTGTGCATAATTGGTAGTTGTTAATCATGTAACAAATAAGGTCCTAGGGAAATTATCATGGAAATGTAAGCAAGAATCTGTGTCCATGCATATGAGCTTATACTATCCTTCTGTGATTTGATTTCTATCCAAGATAAGTGAGGATAGGCATTAGAGATCCAACTACTTAAATGACTTTCAATGTTTGTAGCGTTTACATGTAGAAGGTTCTTAGCAAAGTTTATCAAATTCTGCAGAGTGTATATATTTGTCTAGAATTTGTGTTAGAGGATCATGACACCAAGACTTTAGGGAGAAATGGCAATGTAAACTACATAATAGGGCAGCTACTAAAACCATAGATGGAAGAATCTCATACCTTGTCAATGATCCATGTGGAAGAATATCCTAATAGTAATCCTTGATTTTTGAGCCATGATTTATGTAGAGTGAATGAAGATAAATGATGCTGGTGGACAATAAACAAACTTGGGCTCCCTTAAAAACCCTTGGAATAACCTTACATCTCATTTTTATTTATAACATGCACTGTTTGAGCAATTTTTGGAAGGTGAGTGTGAACAAATGAAGAAGAAATTGCTTTTTTAGAGGTGTTTTTTGTTGCGGGCTCACATCTTTGACATGCACGGCTTGCATGTTTGACACATGTTAGAGTCCCAAGGTGACTTGGGAGCAGGGGCGGGGAGTGACACTATCAAAAGCTCTTGGGTCGGGAACGAATCAGAAGCAAATATATATATATATATATATTTGATGCATATATGTCAACAAAAGCATGTAGAATGATGAATTAGATATAAAAATCATAAAAACATGGATTAAACCATACAACATCAATCATCTAGAAGTTATAATCTTCATCAATCACGTTCACAAGTTACAAGTTCTCATTTATATAGCATGTAAGGGTGCACATAACCAAAATAACATCGAGTGAAATCCATCTTTGAACCAAAAATACATCAACAAATAGGCTCTAGATGGCCTCTAGCATCCAAAAAAATCATGCTACAACAAATAGCTACATATCATCAAAATCATTGCCTACCTTGGGATCTTTGTCATTTATCACCCTTTAATAATTAACATAAGATAGAAAAATGTAGCATGTCAAGTCAAGATTTTGTTTGAGTGATGGGTACATTTTTAGTAGAGTCATGATAGAGGAGTTCGACAGCCAATGTCACTAACATCAAGGTACATAGAGGGCTTGGTGCTCTTGATTAAATACGAGTCCCATACCCTAGCACATGACAAAATCCAATGGAAACATTGCAATCCCCTCAATCCAGAAATCCTGAAAAAATGATAAATCTGCGAGATTTTGAGTGGGATCTAAAATTCTACTTTCTCCATATGAAATCCAATGAGGTCAGAACCACTCAAACATCTTGAGTCATTTCATGGTAATGTTAAAAGATAAAGGACAATGTCACTTTTACTTTAAGAATTTAACATTACCATGAATTGCATATCAATACTGGGGACATAAGCTTGAATATTAGGCTGCCCTACTCAAAAAATCTTGTTTCTTTGAAAAAAATTGCATTTTGAACATCTTTGTGACAAAATTTTTGTGAAAAAACAAGGGAGCTTTTTGTTTGTTTGTTTGTTTGCGGGAGCGCACTCCTAGGTCTCTTCCGCTCGGAACGTGCTCTAGGAGCGATTCAAAAGGGAAGGGGGGTGGGCGTTCCCCCACAACCCTGTGTTTAGACACACATGCCTAGCGTGTCACATGTATCAACATGTTTGACAAGTTGACACACGCCACATATGTCTCCCCCAAAAGTGTCATGTTTCTTATTTGAGAGTCAATCATGTAACAATTGGCTATCAAGGAATGCTGGTTTAAAGTATATATCTCTATATTCTTCTCTCATCATGCTTGTATTGAATAGAGGGTGATGTTAGTCCACGTAAAACCTAGCTATATATCAATACAATGATAATTTGGAAGAGTATTTACTCTAGTGTCTACAGAATTTCATGAATAGTGCAAGACAAATTACATATATCAATATTTTGTTGAAGCACCTTCGACCTTGCCTAAATAAAAAGTTGTCCAAGATTGAACTTCAAATGAGACAACTTTACATGATCTGCAATTGTTCAATGCTTTTGCCTTCTAGCTCCTTATATCCATCATAGCGAAGGCTACGAACTTAAAACTTTTTTCCATTAGAGCCAAGTCTGTCATTGATAGGCTTGTTCCCTATGCTTGGAATCTATGTTGCACAAAACTTGGAATTGGTTGTCCTTTCTAGAACAAAGATGACATTCAAAACGAGATTTGTCAAAATCTTAGAAAACTGGGAAACAATGACTTTTTCAAAAGCAGAAATTCTCAAGAAATCTAAAGAAATAGATTTATTCATTCTCAATAACAGATTATTAGGAAAGATTAAAGTGTTAAATATTTCAATAAAAATCTCATTCATGTATTTAATCCATAAAACAATAATAAAATTTGTTGGACAAAGAGTAGTGCCAAAAGATCAGATTGCTGCAGTTTGGGACACAGTTGAGGATGATGAGTTAGTTTGGAGAAAAGAGATGGGAAAGAAGGACCAAGGAGAGGTTAAAAGAGCAAGGAGGAAGAATGAGATTCTTCATGTCAGGGGAAGAAAGGCTTGAATCATATCTAGTGCTTTAGGTGTACCATGTGACAAGCACAATCACTATGCTTCTTAGTGTCTTGAGTGGAATAAGGGAAAGGGCAAGCAATGCTAGTGGCACGAGTTTCTAGGAACTGTAGAAGCTTTAGGTGTTGATGGGTTAATTGCTAGGCTTGATACTACCTTCACCATGGTGTTGTATCTTTCCTTTCGATAGTTTCAAGTGTTGGATGGTATGTGGACAATGGACCTTTCAAACATATGACCTAAGTCACCTGACACGGGGATTCGAGTGTCGGATTTGGACACGTTGACCCCTCGGAACAAGACACGTAGGATTCGTTATATATATATATTCAAAATTAGATATTTCTTACACAAATTCTCATTAATTATACAAATTCATTGGTTTCAAACATAGATCTTCATCTAGATGTTAGTTTTACTGTTTACAAAGTAAGTTAGTAACATTATAGCATGCATAGTACATACAAAATTCAAATATCTGCATAAACCCTCACAAACCTCATAAATCCTCCCTCATAAACCCTCACTTTTTTGGGATTCGAATCCCAAAATTAGGACACGACCAGGATTCGATGGTGCCCTGTTAGGACACGTGGTGTCCCATTTTAGGATTCGAATTCCCATCGAATCATGTCGGATTCGTGGGATTCGGACACGTGGCCTGTTTTGGACGAATCCGGTTTCATAGCATATGACTTATGACAAAAAGATCTTAGATTCTTAAGTCGGTTTTAAGAGCGAGAGGGAGGATTGTGTGTGGATTAAGTGATGATACCCTATATCTTGTTAAAGTATTGGGCTCCATATCTTTTTAGATGCCTTTGGGTGATCTTCTTGGGTTGGATTCTATCTTATATGTTCTTGAGTTAATGACATCCTCTAGACCTTGGAACATTTGCCAAGTGTATGGTGCAAGCGTGGAGCCGACTGGGCATGGTGAACCAGGTGCATCATCCTCATCCAAAAAGGTGGAACACGAGTAATCAATGATCAGTGCTGGGGATCCATGAAGTAATATCTGCTATGGTGGAGGTCCATGGCTCTTAATGCTCTCCCTACAACTTACAAGTGCCAATGTGGCCCTCTGGAGGGCTAGGACCCCGTATAGGGAGACTAAGCCCCAAATGAAGACCCACCTGCAATCCTACATAAGATCCAACGCGTCCCCTTGCCCTCCACTATAACCAGTCATTAGAATACTCAAGTAATAAAACTTACAAGTCATGGGATCAATGGGGCACTTCATGCTGGCATGCCTTTCCATAGTGGGCTTTGGCATGTACAAGTGTCTCCAAGCTTAATAGGGGGTTAATCGAGGACCTTATTAGGTGGTTTCAACCTTTGAAGGGGGTGACATGTGTATGGTACATTCTTTATGTATTGTCCCTTCTCAATAATTTTTTTCTAGAAGAGATCTACCATTTTTGCCATTTTGGAGCTAACACATTTTTGGGGTACCAACCTAGGTAAAGTGGGTCAAATGTTAAAGTTGGTGGAATGTGGGGGCCACCCCTCAAGGAATATGCGCCTCTTGGAGAAAAATTGATTTTGTGAAGGGAGGTCGAAATATTTGGAGGGACCCACAAGGAAAAGTAAGGCAACAATTATAAATAGAAGGTTGGGGGCAACAATTGGCACCTTTTGATAATTTGACATTTACACATTGTTGTTCACGCTGTTCAGCCGTGTCACAAGTTTTGTTTAGCACAAAGTTCTCCAAGGGGAGAACTCACCTTCTTTTGGTGGACTTTGAGTGCCACCCTAGGGAGGTAAATTTGCTGCTACATTTGAAGGGAGGCTTGTGGAATTTTGGGAGCATCTTTCAGCCATTCCCCTTAGCTAATTCTTGCTCCAAGCGTGACACAGTAGAGGATCTCGTGCCACTTATTTCATCTATTTTTTAGGGGGTGTTTGCCAGGAGAAATTTAGAGAAGCTACTCCAGGGGAAGACTAAGATTGTTGCCTTTGAGAGGGATGAATTTCTCTTTCCAAGGCCTGTGCAGAGGGGGCAGTGGACAAATTTGTGTGGTGTTAGGCTCGCTCTCGAGTGCATAAATTTGTGGTAGAATGCCTTTCCTACTATAGGGGAAATTTCCTAAAACACTTCCTTAATAGATTGAGGAGGAATAAGGAGGATTTCAACATATTTCATCACTTGGGGACATAGTCTTTGTTCAGGAGGGCGTAGTGCCAAAATAGGGCTATTTTGGAAGGTCGGAATTAGCCAAATCCCTTCTTGGGTTTTTGTGGGTTTGTTGAGAGGAGTCTGGGGTTAAATTTGCAAAATTTTCCGGGTAGTATTTAGGCCAGGAATCTCCTTTTGTTTAGTAGTATGTTTTATTATTCAATCGGTAATTGCAACATTTTGTGGGTTTTCTGGGTGGTTGGTTTGGGGTAGATCCCTTTTTGGGATTGGATGAGTATTTTTGGGAGAAGCTACAACGACATTTTCAGGCGATTCCGAGCATCACAGAGGGTCATTCTCAACATTTCTAGTGCAACATCAATTGCCAATTTGTGAGTCTGCGCAAAAGGATATTGGCCGAAGTTTCCTATCTCTTGGGGTCATCTCCTTCACTTGGGTTTGCTCCAGCTTGCTTATGGAAACCTAGTTGCACTTGTTCCTTGCTATATGTACGCCTTACAACTCATAATTTAATAAAATGGCTCACCTTATTTGCCAGCTGTGGGGTAGTCAACTAAATCATGGGAGATTTGGGCATGTATGCACAATGACGGGTTACACCATATACCACCCATGGCTCAAGGGAGATTTAGCATGTAGGAATTCTGTGGTGGAATCTGCTGGAACGATGAGAGGTTGGCTTAGTTGAGGGAGATGTTAGACCAGATCCATCCTTGTCCTTATAACAGAGACACTGGAGGTGCACAGGCCATGGGGGTACAACCATCTACACCATATGGGGAGAGTTGACAAAATCAGGGCTCTAAATCTCTTAAAAGGGAGCAGACGGGTCAGGTACAGTTAGAGGGTGAGACCGGGAGGCGATTTTGTTGGTGGAGACCTGGCTTTAGATATCAGGAGTCTGAGGAGGAGGAGGTTGAGCACGATGTTGAGGGTACACAGGGTCATGAGGATCATGTACGTAGGGTCATGAGGAACACGTAGATACACCCAGTGTGACACAGGAGCCACCCTTGCGGGAGTTTCCTTTTGTAGCCCCGATTGACACGTTGGTGGAGACAGTTGGGCACAGACCCATAGGACCTTCCATTGATGAAGTGTAGTAGGCGCAAAGGTACCCAGAGCTGTGACAAAGTTCCCAGATGACTGCTACCTACAACAACAGGGAGAGCACCTTAAGGAGCGTGAGGTAGATGAGGATGTTATGCTTGAGGATCTACCTGTTGTGGGGCGGCTCAGGAGTTTTGTTGAGCCCATGATGGAGGAGGATAGGCAATCATCTTTTGGACCTGCCATTGATAGGGAGCCGATAGATATGCAGGCAACTTGTAAAGTTGCAGTACTTCCCTTTAGTAGCTCTCTTCAGGCTTAAATAGAAGGGGCCTGCAGTATTGTTAGGTTACCTCTGCACATTAGAGGGCGAGTGGCTGAGTTACCTAGACATATTGTATATGTTGACCAAGATAATGAGATGAGGCAACATGAGCTGCATAGGGTGCAACGCTCGCAGGGTGGAGTTGTTACGTATATTAGTGCTCTTGCTTTTGATCCCTCTCATGGGGTTGGATGGCGAGAGGTATTGAGTTGGTACCCGATGGAGTAGAATAGGTGTCAAGATGTATCCATGGCCATAGTTTGGCAGGGGCCGTGGGGTAGTAGAGGAGCTCGAGGGCCAAACTATTTTTGGGATCTAGTTGGAATTCCCCATCACATCATGGAGTCATTTGACAATGATAGTAGCTGTGTGTTGGATCCGAGGATTGAGGGCACACACACCCACAATTTTCTATCAGAGTTTCGAGCAGCACTAGTGTCTAGCTGGATCGACAGGGGAGTAGGTGGACTCCGTGAGTTGTCCTGGCATGTGGATCAGGCATGGAGCCGCAAGATGATCACCATACTCTTGTAGGGGCTGATCGAAGGAGGTGGCATTAGCATGCCACCAGGTAGAGCATTGTACGAGGTTGAGGCTTTCCTACGGATATGTGGGGTGTAGAGGACACCAGACAACAAGACCTTAGTGACACTGCCACTGACACGTAGGGAGGGTTGCCTATTAGATCTCTCTGAGAGGATCAGGAGGGGAGGCCCACCCATTTGAGGTCATGGAGGTGTGATAGTAGAGATGGCGACCTTGATAGGATGTAGTTTATTGCACATTGACTAAGCCTCTGGCCATGACATTCTGTGATGTATAGAGATATGTAGCGATGAGTGCCTTTTGAGTATATCCATAAGGGCTTGCATACAATCAAGAGGTGCTGGTTGTTGTCCCTTGATGTCGTCACCACGAGCAATAGGGTGCAAGAAATTCACTTGAGGCAGATGGATGTGACTCCGAGTATCATGGACATGAGAGGAGTTTTCCCGTTGGGGCAGATGAACTATGCACGTGTTGGCACGTGGAGGCGTAGGGATGACATGGTATGTTGTAGAGGTAGCATATGCTTCGCCCCTGAGTCCCCCTTGAGGGTATAACTATGGGGGATTTGGGTGACATACCTTTGGCAGGGCATTTTAGAGCATTGCAGGGGCATGCGACACAGGGGGTGATAGACTTGTTCTACAGGAGGGCATGTAGGCTTCTGGTAGTTTTTGGGTACACTAGTTGGGGATGGGATGGTAGAGTTCGTCGTATGGCCAGGCAGGAGTAGGGCCGTGGGATATACACGAGATTATCCCTTGATATATGGAGCCTATACCCGCAGGGGTCAAAGGTGAGGCGTGGATGGATGACAACAATTGTCAGAATTATGTCGCCACAAACTTGGAAACTAGGGTTTCAGTTGATGAGTGAATCACTCCACTTCGAGATGAGCATGACCTTGACAGAGAGAGATCTAGCTCACTCTTGGGTCAACACATGGGATATCACTGAGGTTTTCTCCACACGATGAGGCGGGTATTCCCTGTTGTTGCTGAGGATCGAGGCTAGCCACGGGTTGGGAGGCTTGGGTATTGTTGAGTTGTCCCCACATGTTGGGCATAGCTTTGCTCATTACCGATTTGGTGGCCGAGAGATACAGGAGGGGAGGACCTAGTACGAGCATGTTGGATCGCTGGTTGTGACTAGAGATCCGCAGCGTAAGCATGGTAGTTTCCTTTAGCGATCAACATGGATCTCGGCCTCTCAAGGCTTGGCAGTTCAGCCCCCTTCAGGGACATGCTAGTTTCTACAGGGGAAGATTGTATAGGTCTTCCATTGGGTTTCAGTTGCTTGAAGAGTAGTTCGCCCCCTAGAGATTCCCTGATGACTTGGGGCACTGTGCTAGTATGGTAGGATGATTGGCACATGTGGTTCTTAGCGGTCATTGGTAGCCTGGCAGGCAATAGGAGTTGGAAGTGATGGGCCTCCAATCTGGTTGTGGGATCCAGGGATCCATTGGGTTAGAGGATTACCTTCTTTTGGGAGGGTCATGGGGATGATAGAGACAGGATTGCATCCTCCTTCGGATGATAGGTTGAAGACCATCAGGATGATCATTACGGGTCGAGGAAGGCCTTTCTCCCTATTGTTTTGACAAGAGATTGGGCTTGGAGACCTTGGCAGGGTGCCTTGGCAGGATAAACCTGCGCACAGGGGAGTTGCCCTTATTTGGATGGAATGTGGGGGCTACCCCTCAAGGAATACATGCCTCTTGGGAGAAAAATCGATTTTGTAAAGGGAGGTCGAAATATTTGGAGGGACCCACGAGGAAAAGTAAGGCAACAATTATAAATAGAAGGTTAAGGGCAAAAATTGCCACCTTTTGATAATTTGACATTTACACATTGTTGTTCAAGCTGTTCAACTGGGTCACAAGTGTTGTTTAGCACAAAGTTCTCCAAGGGGAGAACTAACCCTACTTTCAGTGGACTTCAAGTGCCACACTAGGGAGGTAATTTTGTTGCTACATTTGAAGGGAGGCTTGTGGAATTTTGGGAGCACCTTTCAACCATTTCTCTTAGCTAATTCGTGCTCCAGGGTGGACGCAGTAGAGGATCTTGTGCCACTTATTTAAGCTATTTTCTAGGGGGTCTTTGCCGGGAGAAATTTAGAGAAGCTGCTCTAGGGGAAGACTAAGCTTTGTGGAGAATTTTGGGTTGGAGATTGCTGCCTTTGAGAAGGATGAATTTCTCTTTCCAGGGCCTACGCAAAGGAAATGCTGGACATATTTGTGTGGTGTCGGGCTCAACTCTTGAGTGCCGGAATTTGTGGTAGAATGCCTCTCCTCTTAGAGGCGAAATTTCCTAAAACACTTTCTTAGTATATTGAGGAGGAATAAGGAGGATATCAACGGATTTCATCACTTGGAAACATAGTCTTTTTGTTTAGGAGGTCGTAGTGCCAAAATAGGGCTATTTTGGAAGGTCGAACTTAGCTAAATCCCTTCCTGGGTTTTTGTGGGTTTGTTGAGAGGAGTCCGGGGTTAAATTTGCAAAATTTTCCAGGTAGTATACAAGCCAAAAATCTCCTTTTGTTTAGCAATACATTTTATTTTTCAACCGATAATTACATCATTTTGTGGGTTTTCCAGTTGGTTGGTTTGGGGCAGATCCCTTTCTGGGTTTGGATGATTTTGGGAGAAGCTACAATCTCATTTTCAGGGGATTTCGGGCATCACAGAGGGTCATTCTCAACATTTCTAGTGCAATAACAATTGCCAATTTTTGGGTTTGCGCAAAAGGATATTGGGCCAAAGTTTCCTAGCTCTTGGGGTCATCTCCTCCACTTGGGTTTGCTCCACTGTGCTTATGCAAGCCTAGGTGCACTTGTTCCTTGCTATATGTACTCGTGACAACTCATACTTTAATGAAATGGCTCAATTTATTTGCCCAACTTCTTAATGTTTTTGATGGTGCATGCATATTCATGATTTTATTTGCTATAGCCTTGTTCATGTGTCTGTTATTAGCTGTAAATTTTAGTTTGGAACATTACACTTTAAGTGGTAGGTGGCAAATGATATAATAATGGAATGGAGCGGGGATCAGGGGAATCATCAAGACCACATGTGAAGGTTCATGGGTAGCTATAATAAGGGAAGCCCACACCTGGGTATGTGAGTGTAGGAGGGAGAAAATCGTGGTACAGGAGTTACCCCAACCTTTGTTTTTCCACCCTTATTCATATGCCTTTTGCCTTTTATTGATTTTTCTTCATAACTGCTCGGGGCTCCAGTGGATGAGAGCATGATCTGTAACATGTAGCGGTGGATACGCCCTTGAGGTGGGGTGGTTCATCGCCCACTAGGGGTTGGGACAATCATGGGTTCCTTAATGATAGAGGGGGCTCATCTAGGGCTCATAGGAACCAAGGTGATGGCCATGGATAAAGGGTAGAGCTCATGTTTGGCTTTTGCCCACACACTAAATTTGTATGTCCCGACCATCTTCTGCGTTTTGTGGTACATTTGCTGTTGAGAGGCCAAATTATGCTTTTTATTTTCTTTTTAGCTGCATCAACCTCCGGGCATTGTTCCACGCCCAATCCAAGGTGTGGACAAGGGGAGGGGCAAGCTAACCCTATGTGGACCTAGTGGACACATGTGGACCCAGATGGGAAATAAAATGAATGGGGCTAAAATGAGTGGAACAAGAGTGATGTAGGTGGTATCAAGAAGTAAGACCACGCAACCAAATTTAGGATTTCCCATGTAGTGCCAACCCAAAAGGCAAATGGTCAGTAAAGAAGATTCCATGGGACTAGGATACAAGGGTAACCACGAAATCAGGCAGTGGAGACAAGAATACAAGCCTAACCCACTCTTTCCGTCAAATCCCCACACCAATTCATGCCCAAAAGTGCCCATGAAAAGTAAGGAAAATTACTCAACTATTCCAATGAAAAAGCCATACCTTTGGGGTCATAAGGCCCACCTTCAAACATACATTCATAATAGATGGGCGAGGGACCAGATGGTTGGCCCAAGTGGCAGATAAAATGGCACATCGAGCTATCCGACGGCTACAAGGGGCTGTTGGTTGCCGGCGACCATCTAGGAGAAATTTTTTCTCCTACATGCACTACCCATAGGTGGTGGGTAACGGGTCCCTTTGCCGAAGTTAGTGCACTTCTAAATTTAGTAGAACCCTTCCTTCTCTAATTCCAATTAACAATGATCTCCCATGATTCCATAAGCTCATCCAATTTGCTAGCACAATTGAACTTTTCCTCTTGAAGGAGTGGTCCTTGCAACTAGTCATATCCCGAGTCAATAATAGTAGTGGCTTCAAACATTGACTGGTAGAATAGATTGTTCTTGGCATCATTGAAAGAAATTTTATTCCACAGAGATCATTTGGCTACAATCTTGTTGGCTTCTTGCTTTCTAAGCAGTGAACTATTAGAAGGTTGTGTACTAGGAACTGTTCTTAGAACAAGTAAAGGTGAGCTTGGTGAGGGATTGTGAAATATGTGGTTGAGAATTATGTTTCACATCCTTGAGTTCCCCCAACCACTGAGAAGCATGTGGTTCTCGAGCTTCTTATTAGAAGGTTGTGTACTAAAAAGGGTTCTTAGAACAATCAAAGGTGAGCTTGGTGAGGGCATTGTGAAATATGTGGTTGAGCATTGGGTTTCACTTCCTTGAGTTCCCCCAGCCACTGAGAAGTATGTGGTTCTCGAGCTTCTTGCAATTCGTTTGGGTGCAATTTTGAACCTTTGTGATTCCATCTCATCTTTCTTCTCACTGATAACAAGAATCGATTGAGGGAATATAGATGACTTTTGGAGTAGATGCAAGAACAATTTTCACTTCACGCCCTATAATTTTGCCAAGTTGGTATTTCAAATGGCTGATTCAGCCGTTCATTTCTTTCACACACAACTTGCAACTCAACCTTTGTTGATTATGAGGGTCAAGTGGCTCACCATATTCACATAGTGGGTCTAATGCCTTTGGCATTTTCCTAGGGCATTGATTAAACTGGGGGCACAAAAAGAAATGGAAATCGACACAAAAAAATGCTGCAAGTAAAAAAATGACCCTATGTAAGTGTTAAATTTTTCCATTAAAAATTGATCAGAAGAGGCAAACGTAATGGACATTGCTAGCCCTGTACTAAATCTCAGAAAACAAACAAAATGCAAGCATTAGTTTTTATGCATTGTTGGTAATGTGGAAACATTAGATCAGAATAAATTGCCACTATAGAATAGCTCTACTAATGGTGATGAAAATACTCTATTTCCCTTTGTTAGCTTAATTAAGGATGGTGAGAAACTAAAAATTGGGCCATAAAGGGCTTTTGGCATGGATATGGCAATATTATCACAAAGATTGTGTTATTTTGATTTATTGCAATAATATCAATAATTTGAAAATATCGTGATTTTTTATGGCATTTGTATAGGCAACTTCTAGTACAGAGTACTGCTCTCTAACAATGTTTCATTTGGAGACTTGTCACATCATCCTTGGATGTTGAGAGTATTGGATCTCTGATTTTTTATGGTATTTGTATAGGCACCTTAAGCAACTTGTGATATATTGTGATATTGGCAACACTAGTACAGACTCACAGAGTACTGCTCTCTAGGTTTGTTTGAGCAGAAAATGTTTCATTTGGAGATTTGTCACGACAGCCTTGGATGTTTAGACTAATTCATTTTAGAGCTCCTCAGATTACACAGCTAGGCCCCCTTGTCCTTGAGTATTGCTCGTCTGACATCATCAGATGGGGAGTTGACCCGTTTGCTGTGATTGAGGACTCTACTGGAGAGCCCTCTTTTTCTTCTTTCTCCCTTCATTCTGCTTCTAGCCTTCTAGTTTCAGCACACCTTGATGTCTGCATTCTATGCTTGACATGGTTTTGTTTCAGCACTACTTTTATATTTCTATTGGTTAGTTTTTTAGCTCTTCTTCTGCTTTTGGTAGACTGGTGATATCAGTTGCTTTTGCAATCCCACTCTGTATTTACACTGGGAGTACTTTTCAGTCCCATTATCCTATGTCTTGAGGTTATTTGTTGGACATTAATGAAATTATCTCATCTTTGCATGTTTAGTTAACTGATTGTCCTATGTCATTATTGTTGAGTTTATTTTGGATAATTATGTAGATTCTCCTATTTCAGGTACATATAATACATGAGTGGGCATGGGCAGGAACACCACAGGAAGGTGCTGCTTGGCTTCGTTTGCAAAGACTTGCTGATACTTGGCATCGTATAATGCTAATTCCTGTAACTGGTGGAGTTATTGTTGGTGTTATGCATGGGCTACTGGAAATTATTGACCAGATTAAGCAGTCAAGGCCGCATCAAAGGCGGAGATTTGATTTGTTAGCTATATTATGCCCATCAATTAAGGCAATTCAGGCTGCTGTAACTTTAGGAACTGGTTGCTCTTTAGGACCTGAAGGCCCTAGTGTGGACATTGGGAAATCTTGTGCTCATGGATTTGCTGAAACCATGCAAAATAATAGAGAAAGAAGAATCGCTCTTGTTGCAGCTGGTGCAGCAGCTGGAATATCATCAGGTACAATAACATTCTTTCTTTTATTTTGTCCATTTGGTAGTCTTGAGGCTAGCTTTATGCATTTTCAAAATGTATTTCATAAGAGTGTGCAAATGATAAATTTACAGTGCTCCAAATGCATACATAGTTGTTGACTTCATATAGATCCGTAACCTTTAAGCCCCAAGGGTTAGCTCAAACGGTAGAACCTTTGACCGAAGGCATGTTGCCAAATGGGGGCCATAGGTCATAAATTCATATCCTGTAGAGTCCCTCGGCATTGCCAGCTAGGCTCCATTTGGATATTTCAAGGAAGAGGGATCCCATGTCGTTTTCCTTGGAAGAAGGATCCTTAACAGGCATTTTGGCTATGTAGTTTTATCAAAGAGCAAAGATCATAATGTTGTAATATTACTCCTTGAATTCAACTAGAATGAATGATATTCTTTGTGTTAACCACCACCAGTTCCATTACAGAGTGTTTTATTTATCTATAGTTAAATTCATGTGTGTGCCCATAATCTGTTAGGTTCCTATTTTTCCGAACTTGATCTAGTCCAGTTAACCAACTGAAAAATCATCTTTACCTGCTGAAAGTAATTTGGCACATCATTTTGTCTCAAATGTGTTGCCTGACTCAGGAATGGCCCGTCTTAACAAAGTTGTTAATATGATGTTGAAAAATCAGAAGGCTTTGCAAGAATGAGTGTTGATTAGGTCTTTGTTTTTTCTCTGATAATGTACATGCTATGTTATCTACCTAGAAGGTTAAATAGTTTCCTTTAATATCTATATCTATATATAATAAATATTTTAAAGGAAAGAGCCTGATGGACATTTATATATAGCAAGACTACCAATTTACACTATCAAAGAACTTGATATATAAATTTTCAATATGTCTACAGTAGCCAGCCTCCGTGCAAGTCTTTGATGCCATTCCTAGTCATTCCCACTTCTTATAATGCTGCATAAAACATTTGGGACTCTTGCATTTTGTAGTCATTACAGATAGAAGATAATTATGAAGAAATTTACATTGTTTTCCTAACCTTCTCATTCTTTTCCTAGCATCTTTTTCTTTTAAACTATTAGGTAAATATTGTAATCAGCAATATGTAGCAATTCCAATTTCTTCCTTTCTTTTGGCAGGGTTCAATGCAGCAGTTGCAGGTTGTTTCTTTGCTATTGAGACTGTTTTAAGGCCTCTCCGTGCAGAGAATTCACCTCCGTTTACAACTGCTATGATAATTTTGGCATCTGTTTTATCATCTACAGTGTCTAATGTTATAGTTGGTGGAAGTTCAGCATTTACAGTGCCCACATATGAGCTAAAATCCGCTGCAGGTATTTATGTCTTTGTTTAACTAGATATTATGGTTATCATGTTTTGAAAAGAGAAGTTGACTTTTCCCTGAGTTTGTGCTTTTAGTTGTCATAAGCTTTTTTATTACCACTTCCATTTTTTGTTCATGTTTTGAAATAAATGCATTGAAGGTTTTACATAATTATCCATAAATTTAATATTGGCCCATTTAATGTACAAATATGGCACTCTTGATTTTTGGTAGTTACTTTGTCTAACTAGATGAAGAATGCTATGATAGTATAGGTTGAGAATAACATCTGAGCAGATGATGCTTCAAACAATTCAAGTTGGAGGTGTCCGCAGGTTCTACATGCTTTACTATTGGTAGAAACTTGATTGTGCGGAATATGTTCAAAAAGGAGAATTTGTGTTCCTCTATAGATAATATCTTCACTTGAAAAGGGAACACATATTAATCTTTTTCTGTAAATTTAGCCACTCATATATTTATTACTATACAAAAAAGTACATTCTTGTGAGGCTATCTTTCAAACCTTTGAAGATTCTGCCTGTTTTGATCTCATTATTAACAACTTTGATCATAATATTAGTATATTTATCTAGCTTATGTGATTTGTATATTACATTAGGAAGATGGGCAAAGTTGTTTTTTTCCTATTTTCTACATATCTGCATTTCTGTATTCAGCACACAGAATGCGGGGAGATATGTTGCTGTTCCTCCCCTTTGTTGCGTTCCGGCATTTCTGCATCTCCACGTTTGTTTGTAGTGCAGAGCCATGTTTCTGGTTTGTTTTTCCCTTATTTGCATTTTCGTATGGTCGTCTTGCTGTTTCTTCCAATGGCCGAGTCCTGACATTCCTTCATCGTTGCATCCAGTATGGAGTGCAGAGATAATTTTTTGAGTTGTTCTTTCCTTCTATGCATTTATGCACTTCTACCCTCTAATGTGGAATGCAAAATCTTGTTTCTCTTTCTCCCCCTCTTTGAGTCTTGTTGCATTCCACCAATTTCTGAGCAGAATATGGGGTTTCTCACATTGCCCCCAGTCCCTGCATTGCCCTGCCTTTCCGCATTACCAATGTCTGTATCCAGAATTTTGAAGTGTTATATGTAGGATGTGGAGATTCTCATCCCGCTCCCTTTCCTCTGCATCCTTCACCTTTCCACATTACCTCTCTTCACCTCCTACATTCCAAAGAAATTCTATTCAAAATTCAGAGGTTCTCGTGCCACTTTCTTTCCTTTGCATCCTTCACCTTTCAGACTCCTGCATCTTACATTCAACTTCCCCATTCTCCCACTGCCACAATCTGGCATCCCTTTCTCTCACATTGTGCTTCTACATCCCGCTTCCACTTTCCATGTCTCGTCTATGGATGCCAAGACAAAAATCCTTAAGGGTGGTTGCTTCCATGATATCCCAACTTACATCTAACACTTGAGTGGTCAACAACACTCCCTTACTGGCTAGTTTGTTCACCGGACCATTTGCTTTGTGTGTTACAAGGAAGGTAATGATTTCTCGCGTGTGTGATATGCCATTGGCTATGCCATCCAAGATCGAGGATGGTCTGCAATTTTGCATGAGCTTGTCAACTTGGGAGCCATTCAACATTCTTCTTGTTGGAGAATGTAACTAGTTTCAGTCTTCATAATTTGTAACATTGTGTATTTGATGTAAAAGCAAAAGAAAAGAAAAAGAAGATTATTATTATTTTCTAGATAAGCATGTTCTTTGTGCTTTTAGGTTTTTGAGTCAAAGAGTCAAGACTCAAAACCCTATTTTGGATCTATTGTAAAAGAACAAGAAAAATAATTTTTAAAATGTAAATTTTGGATAGAAACCCCTCTAGATGCCAAGTCGGCCTTGCCCTAATGGACATTCTATTCACACCCCTCTAAACCACATAAATAGAGGGAAGATGGAGCTCATTTGGACACACACTTGGATGGATTTTTGGTCTGAAATATCGTAGAGAAGGGTAGAGAAGAAGTGGAGGATGAAGTATGGGCGAAAGGATTTCTTGGAGCTAGGGTTTATGGAAGATTTGTCTTGGTTTGCCTCTTGTTCCTGGTCTCTTGTTGATAAATCTGCTGGAAGGAAGGAAGGTCTAACTTTGCATCTAGAGGTGGAAATTTCTGTGGTTATGGGTCTTAGACATCTCATTTGATTTGATTCTATAATAAGAGATTTTATGGGTTTTCCCCTTGGAGAGTTTTGCCCTGGCTTGGAGCCTATATCTTGTGTTCTATTGTTTTCTGCGATTTTCATGTTTTATGGTAATTGCTTGGTGAAGAAAGTAAACATAATAATATAACGCTGTCAGATTCACATGTAATTATCGTAATGGAAACCTAAGTTAATATTGAAAAACCTCCCGATTTCCAACATGGTATCAAAGCAAAGGCTTGAAGAAAGGAGGATGGAGATCACTTTCTATTGAAGAAAAAATGTAAAATGACTTGAATTCTGCGGAAACCCTAGCATTCTCTGAAAAAGAAGTGGCACCATGTCTAAACATCACTCAGCTCGAATCTAAAGAAGCTCGCTCTACCATATTCAATGCTATTTCGTTATAGATCGCATGATTTGGAGGCTACGTCCCTATTCTGAGTTGCATTGTTATAGATTACATGAACTAGGATCTACGTCTTTGGTTGCATGATCGCCGTAATTTGCATTTGTCGTATCTATGGCTCACTTTCATAGTCTTATACGACATTACGGGTTTCGCTCTAGAAACATGGCATAGATTCGCTATAGTGATTTGATTATTTATTTGAAGATTCACTTCGTCAATGATTCGTTGTGATTATGTGGCATGTCTCAGATCACACCCCTGTTTGGCTTGGATCATAATATTTGAAGCACGAATCTATAATGGCTTGTCTCTACTATGCAATCACAATGGATCTTAGTTTTGAGATTCACATTTCTATTAAAAGCTCAACATTTGCGATTCATGTCTTTCCATGTATAAACATAGTTATGATGACATTATTCTGGCTTGACTATGCTTCTCTGATGTTAGTTTCTATAGCATCAGAGGTGTTCTAGTCTCAAAACTTTGTGGAGGGGCTAAAACACAATTTTTTTCCTTAACCCAGAAATCGTTTTTGGAAATTCCACCTAGAAGTGTCTCAATTAGATTATTAGCATATTTTAAATTATTTCCTAAGTCTAAACTTAGGAAAATGGGTTAATTAATCAAAATTAATTGAGATAAGGTGTGAATCATCTAGAAACTCACATGGATCGATAGGGAATTAATCTAGGCTCTTGATTAAGTTTTAATCTTGGTTGTTGGAGGTCCAACAGAAGATTATAAGAAGTCAATGGGTAGATGGAGAACACACTTGTGGAGTTTGATTTCTTTTGAGAGTTTGATTTTTCCAGAGAGCCAGGAGTTGTCGGAAGAGTTTGAGCTTCAGAAGGAAGCAGAGACAGTGTGGGGTACGGACAGTGGGCCGGAGTAAGTTTTCTAGATTCGATGAAGTGTATTGCAGAGAGGTAAAAAGATCCACAATGAGGTTGACGCAGGGGTTGTGCAGAAGCCTCTAGTGGGAATTTGATTTTGCTGGAGAGAAGCTGGATTTTAGTTCTAGAGGTCGGGAAAGTGTTCTAGAAGGCCAAAGAGAGTTTCTCAGCCAGTGGTAGACAAGATGACTATAGGAGTAGCTGATTCAGTTAGAGCGTGGAAGGGACTGCACAAGGGTGATGTAGACTTGCACAGAGGTTCTTTGGACGACTCACTTGGAGTTGTAGTCAGAGCCCAGATTGCTAGTGGGGGTGAGGAAATTTCTTCACAATATTTTTGCCAGTAATTTTTCTGTAGGATTGCCATTTTTTAGCATCCAAATTGTAGTCAGAATTTCTCACTGTTGCATAATAATAAAAACCCTCAGCTGCTGCACTGGTTTTCCTGCACTGGATTTTCCGGGGACATTTGTCCAAAAATAATTGTGTTAATTTTTATGTGTGTGTGCTAGAATATTTCCCAGTTGCCAATGCTATTATTTTCTATAGTTTTATTTGTGAAGGTTGTAGTGTGATTTATTAAGTATTTGCTGTAGCAAATAAATTGTTAAATTAATTAACAGTTAGAAGAATAATTTCCATTTGTTGCAATAGGATTTCACACTGGAAATTTTCACATCTGACTCTTGCTATGGCACTTGTTATAATTATGGTGTTGGAACATAACATTGATCTATGTAATGGCATCAAAATAACAATAACAGAAAAATTCTCTATGAGTGGCATTGCGCTCTACAGAGATCGACAATAATTTGGTCTTCACGTCTAGTATGTGGTAGTGACTCTGATATGCAAGTCATGCTCACACGTTTTTTGTGAAACAAATCCATTGCGACATCAACAATTCATATGCCTTGTGAAATTGTGAGAGTTGGTTGACCACGTAAAAGACAGACTGAGACTTTGAATACAAACCTGTTATGACGTCTTTGTGATTCGATCTATATGCCACGACAATAGAGATTTGGGAACATGACTCTAAACCTAGGCTGTGGCATATCTGAAGTTCAATGGAATCTTGAGAATTCTGAAGTCGAGATTCTTGTGATTGAAGATACCCTTTTGTGACCAAATTGAAGATGGCTTAGCAACATATAGACTCTCGGTGACCAAATTGAAGATGTGGTTATACCTTTGATGAAAGACAACGATATGATCATGATGAATATGATGACAAATAGATGATAAAATACTTGAGGAAGTTAAATTATACATAATATAAGAAAATTTCCTCATAGACCCGACTGGAAATGCTATCCTGTCATGACTCAAGACTATCGTAAAGACAATAATAGTATTGTATCGATGATCGTTGAACAGTAAGGGTGATATCAATGAAGATGACCTGTTGTCATTAAAAACCAGGTCTTTGACAACTCAACAAAGGAGAAGTTGAGGCACTTACATTTCTGAAGAAATGTAGACAAGAACTTAGATCTCGCAAAGAAAGCGACATATTGTGGTGCTGGAGAAGGCATACTAGTAAAGAGCAAAATGTTCAAAAGGTCTCTTTGAAATAAGTTCCTCGTAATTATGGAAGAGTGAGGTTCGTAGTCATTGTTTATGAGGTATGCAAAAATTGTTATATAGCTTATGATGGATAAAGGGTTTGAATAATCGTTCGGGTTTTTGAAAGCATACTTTGTATGATAGAATTCTAGGGTTCTTAGAGCTTACGATCTTGTTTGTAAACCCTGGATGGGATTTTGATTGGAAAACCCTAAAAGAGATGAAAAACTGTAAACCTATTTTTGGTTATCCCCTCTCTAGAATCCCTTGCAATCGAAATAAAATCATCTAGGATTTGTAGATAATCTAGGGTATATGGTAAACCCTAGCAAGCGTGGAATTGGACAAAGTTTAGGATTTGGCATAAAAACCCTAGGGTTGATGTTTTCTTTGAAAGTAAAAATTTAATCAAGGGTAAGATCAAGGAATTTAGGGTTTGTATTTAAGAACCTTAGGAGTACACCCCCTGAGATACCATAGAAACCCTAGATTGATAGAGTTGACATCATGCTCTAGTCTTTGTATATTTTGCTTGGTTGTGCTTTTCGGTGAATATTGCAGGTACCTAATGAGGGAACCAAGATGAAAAAGGATGGCAAAGCAAAAAAAATAGTTCTTGTGCTTGTTAATGCTTTCTTGAAAACGATGAGCATGATGGAGAGAGGGCACTGTAAGGACCCTGATGAACATGATGAGTTCTCATTGATGATGTGAAGGTGAAGCATGGCATTGTAATAGTAAAATTAAAGTCTACATTGTCAAGTTGCTTTTGACAAAATCATCTAGCTCACAAAATTAAGAAGATTGGGACCACGTTGCATATTATTGTTCATTCAAACATTTCCTAACATAATGTTAGAGGTAGTCATTTTGTAAGGATGGATCATCAAGACCCTATAAGAACCATTATTTAGGAGGTCCTTGGAAGAAGCATTATGACATATTCCATCTAGTATGGAAACAATATTTTTGAAGGATGAAGGAATGTAGATGGTCAAGTTGAAGTCTTTCCACTCCTAGGTGAGAACTCTATCTTCAACAAGTATAAGAAGCAAACTCATTTAAGATCGGTTGCTAGATGGTTGTATGGAAGCAAAGATTACATAAGATATTGATCAACATCAAGAGTAGTCTCCAGAAGAAAGAAAGGGAGTTAACAATAACAACTCAAAGGAAGATATTGTAACTTGGTAATCAAGTTCAATCCATGGGCATTTTGATTAAAATGAATGCATGAAGAGGGATTCATGTGGAGAGGGATCATACGAAAGGATGTTGATCTTGAAGAACTCAAGAAAACATATGCATTGATGGGAAGGCCATCATCATAAGGGAAGTCCGATATTAACATTTTTATTGGTTATCTGGCTTACATATTGTTTTTCTCCCTGGAAGTATATTTCAGGAATTGTGAAATTTTCTTTAAATTGCAACAACTGGAAATTTATTCTTCTAACTGATTAATTATGTAGTTTATTTGCTATGACGAACAACGAATAAATCACACTGCAATTCTTCACAAATAAAAAAATTGTTGCAGAAATAAATGCTGGAAACTGAGAAATATAGAGTGCACACATTAAACAAGACAGTGAAATTTGGACAATTGTCCCCGGGAAAACACATTGTGGGAAAACTGGTGCAGCAAATGAGGGTTTTATTATTATGCAACAGTGAAAAATTGAGCACAATATAGATGCCAAAACTTGGGAATCCTCAGCAAGAATATCTGGTAAAATTATTGAGGGAATTTCTCCCTCCTCCATGGGAAACCCGACACAACACCACTTAGAAAACTGTCTGTCCAAAACCCCTGCACAGATGCTGCGCAACCTGTAGCTCACACTACTGGAACCTGCCTCTGAGTCTGACATCTTGCCTGTTGCTACTGCTGGAAGTGATGCTCCGACCCTCTGGAAAATTTTCCTGGCCTCTAGAAGTTGAATCAACCCCCTGCTCAGCTAAATCGATCTGCCACTCTGAAGCTGCTTGTGCAGTCTTTGCGTAGCCTCTAGTGGAATAACTCAGTGTCTTGCTGTTGCCTCTCCGTAACTGGAAATATTCCTCCGGACTCACTGTCTTTGTGTCCCCTCTGGCTCGAACACTCTTTGCTCAATTGCTGGAAGCGTGATCTCTGCTAAGGAACTCGACCTCTTGTGTCTCTTCCTCCAACCCCATCGACCTCCTCTTATAATCTGTCGTTGGCTCACCAACGACCATGATGAAATCCTCATCAATGGAAAAGATAATTTCTAGGTGAGTTTTTAGAAAAATTTCACCTTTCTCAATTAATTCCTATTAATTAATTACTTTTCTTAAGTTAGACTTAGGAAATATTTAATTATTGACTAATTAACTTAATTGAGCCATTTCTAGGTGTTTTCTCTTGAATATTTTTTTGGGTTCTGCAGTTCTTGATTTTCTTAGCTTCTCTGATCAAAGTCGAGACTAGAACACCTGTGCGATGCTACCCAACCATAAAACTAACACTCCCTCTTAGCGAGGAAGGTGTTCTAGATGATCTTATAACATCCTCTCATACACGCTTTTGATGTTTGGCAACTGTGAAAACCTACCACTGCCCACCAAACCACTGCACAACTCTGATTCATCTGCTAGTCTGAGCTGAACCAACCTGCATCTGTGTTACCGCTGACACAACACTGTACATCCTGTACTGCTGCCAACTCTGCATTGCGCTGCAACTAATCTCATGTTGTTGTTGCTGCGGCAACTGAGAATAAGTTTTTGAATCAGTTGTGTCCTATGAACTGCATCTATCTCCTAAGAATCTGACTACTACCAATCTCTGCACTGCCCACTGAGAATGCTTGTGCTGCAACTGCACTGCGCCCCTTAGCATCTGGATTGCAACTAGTACTGCAACTATTCCTCAAGAACTGACTGCGCCATCTGATACTGATCGACGTGCTACTAAATACTGTGGGCCCCTATAGCAAGGGTTTTGATTGGCGAGGAAACACCTGTATGATGCTATCATCCTTGGACCCTGCCCAAAACTCGCGAATCTGGTGACTAAAGTTCAATGTCACCCCACTTCTCTCCTGGAGGTATAGATGCATATAGTGTGAATTCATCCTCCAACCTGCAAGACAAATTGTTGATCTTCGCCGAAGCTGCAACCTACTCCTGCTTCTCCTTCTTGTCCTTCTTCCTTTGAAGACACTAGGTATTGTAGTGACTAAACTCACCACACATGAAGCACTCGATCTTCGACAAATACATCTTCTTTTCTTGTCCTTGTGAGCCTTGTTCCTGATTGGGACCTTTCTTTGCCTTTCCCTTTGATGCAAGGGCTACGTTCTCCTCCTCCTTCACACTCTTCGATCCTCTGTTGTTGCCACTGAGTCTGCCCTCGACTAGAACAAGTCACATCTCCTTCTACGTGAAATCTGTCCACCATCTATCCTAACCTGGTAGCGTATCTCAGCCATTGATACCTTGGATGAAAGTAGCCCATTCCTTGGTGAAACCGTTGATAGCTACACGCACTAGCTCAACGCCTTGAGGTGTCTCTCCAACTACGACAAGCTCATTCCAGACATCCTGAATCCTAGTGAGGTAGGGGTAACACCTTCTCTCTTTTATATCCTAGTGGTTCTTAGCTTCTCCTTCGGGAACATCTTCTGATTCTCGGAAGAATTCTGTTACAGTGATGCGAGAGCATCCCATATCTGTTTGGCCGTATTCTTGACCACTATGTGTGAGGCTACATGATCTTGAACTCCATCGAGAATCAAGCGCTTCGCCTTGGCCATCTCCTTATTGTAGTTCTCTAGTTGTTGCGGGTCTGTTGCTACAACTACAACCTAATTTACTGGAAACGCCTGAACAATTTGCTGGAAACGCTGATCCCCATTTCCGAAATGGAAACAAATATGATCCTTGTTCGAAACGCTGTAAAAACGTTTTTGTGCTGTTTCAAAAAATCAGAAACTTCAGATTTAGAATTGGATACGTTTCCAAGGGTTTTTATTTTTTTGGATCTGTTTCCGGAAATTCGGAAACGGATCCATGAAAATCATGATTGGAATCCACCCTTAAAATGTAAAAGGCATGAAAATTTGAATTTTGTATAGCTATAAATAAATAATAAAAATGATGAAATCAAATTTGCAAATAAACTCACTATAAACACAGTCTCATAATGTCTCTTCTGAATCTTTAGAAACAACAACACGCCATATATTTATCAAGGATTCTTACTAAGAAATAGATAGATGTTCAAAAATACAAACAAAAGGGTTTGTTGAATGTCTTCGTAAAGAGATTTATTTGAGCGATTCATTTTCAGTTTGGTTAAGGTTTTTATTAATTGTCCTTAAGGTTGAATGTTAGGATATTTAGACCGTTAGGGTTTAGTTAAGATCAATTTGGTCTAATGTATCCTTAGGTAAAAGTTTGTTTCTTTAGTATGCATTAGTTGCATTGTAATCCGATGGTCATGATTTGTTCTAGACAGAGTGATCTAACGACTCATATTTTCCTTGATATTAACAGCTATTGATCCGTGGCTTACCACTTGATTGGTCCATGATCTTTATTTAAAGAGCATGGAGGGTCATTGTCGGTGATTGATTGTGAGGAAATCTCTGTTGTACAAATTTTCTTTTGCATTAATAAAATTTTCTCAAGTGGCCACATTAATTGGGGCCGTTGACTGTTTCACTCTTAGACGGTTTTAACCATGTAAAATTACTGGTGTGAGATCTTTGATCTGGTTGTGTGAGCGGTTGCTTAATGTGTTCATCCTCTTTGGAATACCCTGTTTTCCCTAACAATTATTACTGTGGAGTGCTTTTTTACAAGGCTGTTTGATTTCATCTTTCACATTCTTTAAAGGATTTGATCTTTTCCTTGGTTCTGTTTTTTGGATTGTTTAGATATTTCCTTTCCGTATATGTTAGTCTTTCAATATGTTCAGCTAGTTTGATGCTTTGTTTCAAATAAATGTTTTCTTACGGAATTATCTCTAATTGGCAGAGCTTCCTTTGTATCTCATACTGGGAATGATTTGTGGAGTGGTAAGTGTTCTCTTTTCTCGCCTGGTGGCATGGTTCACAAGGTTTTTTGACTTTGTTAAGGAGCGTTTTGGGATACCCACAGTTATACATCCTGCCCTAGGTGGTTTAGGAGCTGGATTGATAGCTCTAAAATATCCTGGGATATTGTATTGGGGCTTCACAAATGTTGATGAGATATTGCATACTGGAAAGAGTGCATCTGCTCCTGGAATATGGTTGTTGACTCAACTTGTTGCTGCAAAAGTCATTGCCACATCCCTTTGCAAAGGGTCTGGTCTTGTAGGAGGGTTATATGCTCCAAGCTTGATGATTGGTGCTGCAGTTGGTGCTGTTTTTGGTGGTTTAGCTGCCAAGTTAATCAATGCAGCAATACCAGGTAATGCGGCAGTGGCACACCCACAAGCTTATGCTCTGGTAAGTTTCTCTCTCACAAATCATTTTGTAATGTATTATGTTGTCATTCTGACATCGTTCTCGTTGAATATCAATGCATGCATCTTGGATCAAATGTTGTCATTTGATGCAACTGCACTTTCATGGTAATTTTTGATCTTGAATTTGCACTCAGCATATAAAATAGTCATGTCAATAAATATAAACTATGTTAAGTGGTTTCTATGATCTTCTTACAGGTTGGAATGGCAGCTACTTTAGCATCTGTTTGTTCAGTTCCTCTTACATCAGTATTGCTTTTGTTTGAACTTACCAAGGATTATCGCATCTTGCTTCCACTCATGGTATGTCTCAGAAGCAATATGGTATATTTGAAATTTCAAGTATGAAGTTTACCAATTCTTTTATGATTTATATCCAATGAAAGATTTATGAATGTTCTTAGGGATGGAGTTTCTGAAAGTTTGCATGGAATCTTAATATCTTATTGCCTGATAGTTTTTCATGATGTTGTAAGGGTAGAAAAATTTAACTTAATCTCTATGAATGTTCAGAAAGGGTCAATGATACAGGCTAAAACCTAAAGGAAACAAATTGGAGTACACTAAAGTGGAATCTATAGAGCATCTTCAGTTGGAATTTAATGTGGCCAGTACGTAGATAAAATAGAAATAATCTTGTTGATAATAGGTATCCAGTATGTACATTTGATCTGTGGTGGGGGGAATAAGTTGGTTTCAGGTCAAACTTGTCACCGTAACCTATTGATTCAAGCAATGGAGATTTAGTCAGGTCATTGTTCTTTAGTTGTGTTGTATGGCTACAGAGCTTTGAGCATTTTCACTTTAATCAAATGTGAGCATTTTCACTTCAATTAAATGTGTGCAGGTTTAAACAAATATCCCACTCAGAACTTACTGATAAAAGTATCTTCACACTGGCCGGTTGTTGAGGATTTATTTCATACTGATAAAAGCCATTTTTTCCTCCATATCTGGTGTCGATATATCTATCAGTTGTCTTTTGAGTTGATAACCAATTTCTGTGGGACACTGGTTGACAGTCACAGATCTGGGCTGACATTGATTTATCTTTTAATGCTCACTCCCAAAATATCATCTGTAGCTGGAACAAAAAAAATTGTGAGGAGATGCTTTGCATCCTTGAATACTGCAGGTGTTGAGCATTGTATAGCTGCATGCTGCGTGTTGAGGGAAGTCATTGTACATGGTTCTCCCTCACTTCTATGTTCTAACTAAATGAGGCTGGGAAAAGGAATACCATTGTACATGGTTCTCCCTCACTTCTATGTTCTAACTAAATGAGGCTGGGAAAGGGAATACCATTGTACATGGTTCTCCCTCACTTCTATTTTCTAACTAAATGAGGCTGGGAAAAGGAATACTGATTGACAGTAATAGACCTGACCTGACATTGATTAATTAGCTAATGCTCCCTACCAAAATATCATCGCTCACTGGAAAAAGAATTGTGATGAGCTATGTTTCATCCGTGAAAACTGGTGATTTAGTGAGCATTGTATAGCTGCATGCTGCATGTCCGGGGAGGTCATTGCATATGGTTCTTGCTTCCTTGATTAAAATGGAATGATGCTGGGAAAAGGGCATAAAAATTGTTTTTGTCAGGCAAGGTCTGGCAGTGCTTTCTCCGATAAGGTGTCTCTTATGAAGAAATAAATAAATTATATTAATGCGTGCAAGTGACAAAATTAGGTCCATTGGACGCAAATTCACATCAAGTGACGATGGCATGAGGAAGTTCCTCAGGCATTTGTTGAGAAAGGAAGAAAAAAAAATAATTGCCTAGACTATTTATGGGAAACATAGTTGATATCTATTTTCAAAGTGACAAGCGGTGAGTTTCAAAGAGGTAGCGATATCTATTTTTGATCTCATAATGCACTGGGCAGTATATTATAAAGTGCTCCTTAATTTTGCCATCTATTAAACATTGTCTACAGAGGCGCTCATCTAGAGTGTTGTAAGTAACTATACATTTTTCATATCCTATTCTGTGCTCATCATAGCATACTATGAGCTGTACCTTGGTAAATTTTGGAAGAAGAAGAATTAATAAATTATGTTAATAGGAATCTAAATTACATCAAACAGAATAGAAAAGAGTTGGGGCGGAAAAAGTGGCTAAACACTCTGACTAAAATAATGTGAACAAAGCAAACAATGTAAACATAGTGAGGGAATATGCCCAAAGTGGGGAGAAACAAGCTATAAGACCCATGTATATGTGCAAATTGTCTTCAAAAAAAGATGAAGACCAAAGTTGGCAATTGAAAGAAGGGATCAACACCATCATATGTTTGTGTCCATGCTTGAAGTGGAATGAGGTGACAATGCCATCATCCACTTTGGGCCGATGCAAGGTCTGTTAATATCCATATGAGAATTTCCAAGGCTAAATGGAGTGTTGATTTATGGTAGCATCGGATGTGCTCTAAGCCTCAAAATTTGCAGGGAGGCTTGGACACATGTATTCCACAATACCCAGAAATTGTTTTGGGAAATTCCACTCGAAGACAATTTTATTAAAATAATTAATTATTTTTAATGGATGCCTAAGTCTAAACCTATGAAATTAAAATAATTAAAGGGTACTAATCAAATTGAGGGTGAAACTTTTAGAAGAAGACGAAGATCGAGTCCAAATGATCTGAGCCATTGATTATAATCTAATTTGGGCCGTTGATTACTCAACTGGAGGATTATAAGAAGGAATTTGATGGGCATTTGAAAAATACATCAGAGAGATGAAGAGATCGAATTTCTCAGAGAGGGTAGCACAATAGTTGCTAGAGAATTGATTGAGGAGATTTCTTGCAGTGAGGGGCAAGGATAGTTTCCGGGGGAAGTTTTCTTGGACCAGAGAGTACAAGGCAGAGAGGGTAGAGAGACGTCTAGAGAGGCTAACGCAGGGCCACGCAGAGCTATGCTGTGGCAGCGCAGACCTTCAGAGGGAGATCGAAATTTTGCTGAGGTATAGTCAAGATCTAGTACCGGAGCTAGGGTGTGAGACTTGGAGGCCTGAGAGCTGAAGTTTCCAGCTAGCAGAGGATCAGAAGGAGGTGCAATGCAATCCTAGCTGCAATGATGCAATGACTGCGTAGGCTTGACGCAGTATTGCGCAAAGGCTCATCTCCAATGCAGATTAGTGTCGGCTCTTCCAGTGACAGGGTGAGATCATCTCACTACTCTTTTTGTCCAGTTTCCCTCTGTATCAGATAGCAAGTGGACATCCAACGATTTGTATTCAAAAAACTACTGCTTAATAATACAAACCCTCAGCTGCTGCACTGATTTTCCTGCATTGGGTTTTTTCGGGGACATTTGTCCAAAAATAACGATGTAATGTGTTGTGTATTTCTTTCTTGCTCAGTTTCTTGTTCCACATTTAATTTAATTGGTGAAGGCTTCAATGTATTAGTTTCGGTGTTTGCTGTAGGATGCAGTAAATAATCTGTTCAGAAATTAACAAATAAAAGGAACTTAATCAGTTGATGCAGTAGAAATTTGGGTCTCCAAATTTTCACAGGGTCCATGTTCCACAATCCTCAAAGGAGTAGGGCGCTTATGTAGAATCTCCTCTAACATTCAAGGTTGTTGAACCTCAGAAATTAGAATGAAAATTGGTAATGTGCACTTTTCCCTTGTCCTTGGATGTGGGCAAAGAGAACTAAATGTCCTTGATGTTAGATAGAAGTAGATCCACAATGCTTGGAATGATTGCGAGGATACTATGGTACTCTACTAATAACATGTTGAGCGGATCTGGTCTCACTGTCCTATTTGTGTCTATTAGTATGTAGAGTCTTGACAAAATCTAAAGGGCACTTAGTACCCCCAACCTTTGGAATGCACCATGTTGACCTCTACCGGTCAACTACCCATGCAGTACACCCCCCTATTTTTTGCAAAAAGGGGCAGCACCTGATCAGCGTGTCCGTGCCATCCTGCAGTCATCAGCAGCTCGATCGATCTGATTGTAAACCCAGTCTGCATGTATTAATTGTAAATAATCCTAGCAGATGTGAGTCGTGTTCTAAATTGCCTAGGTAGACCTAACTTTCCTATGATAATCTATGTCCCGGGAGGTTTTTCGTCTCACCGATCCATGGATCGGCAGAGTTTTCCTTCAAACCTGACCCCAAAGCCGGGATAGATTTTGTCATTGGAATTTTAGAGAATCCTAGTGTGTTAGCCTGCTAGATTATAGTCATGCCGCAGAACTGGGTGTTTTGTGAGGGTCTATGTTAAAGGGGTTTTTCTCCCTTAAGATGTAAATTGTTAAAGTCATGATGTAATGTGTCCTGAGGGTCGAAAAATGTTTAAAGCCCCTCATGAGTCCTAAGTCCTAGGTCCTAGGTGATGTTTCCAAAGGCTGAGTTCGTTGATCCATTTTAAAAAGGGAGTTAAAAAATTAAAAAATGAATAAAAATAATAATAAAATAATAATATTTTAAATCGACAGATGGGATCAAGAGATGTCTTGATCCTCATCAACGGTCGAGATCATTTCAACATGGATCACTCGAACTAGCCGTTGGGATCATTTCCTTTATATAGGGTTTTAGGAGGTCATTTCAGATAATCTGATCTGTGAGTCAAAGACTGAAGAAGCTCTCTTGTAAATCTGTTTCTGGTTAATAAAGAAGACTTTGGGGTCCATATCTTGCTGGTGTTACTCTCTTGAATGCTGTGAGATTGTTTAATTTTCTGCATATGTTATTTTCAGCTGTTAATAATAGCTTTTGTAGAGTATTGTGAGCACAGGTATCTTGCTCACTTGCTAGGGTTTGGGTGCTGTTAGGGTTTCTGAAGTAATGGCAGGTATCTCCATTACTTCCTGAGATCTAGCAACATTTTGCCCTCTTTACTGATGGTTGTTTTGAGCTGTGCAGGAAACATTTTCTGAAGGGATTTTGTGGGCGTTCGGGGAAGTTCTTGGTTGAACCAGCCAACTCCCACAAGCATTTTTGCTGAGCCCAGCTGGATTTGATCCTGGGTCTATCATTCGATTTATTTTTAATTTGCATGAGAGATCTTTCTGAAGTTCTTCACAGTGAAACTCTGAAAATCATCATTTCTTTAATCTTTTACTGTGCTTATTGGTGAATCTGGCTGTTAAAGGGGCCAAATCTGTAAATTATTTAAATGTTCTAGGGTTTCAATTTTTTCTGTCTTAGGGTTTCGGTTTTATTTTATATGCAGATTTTATTTTCCTTCCTTTTGCACATTACAGGTTCTCTGAGTTGCTGTTCTACAAGCGTGTCGAAATCTATCAGCAAACCTGTGATCAACAACGAAGCACCCTCTCTCTTGTCCTCCTCATGTGGTGCTCTCAATCACTGCCTATCCTGGCTACCTATACTCATCTCTCACACAACTAATTTGTGGAGCTGGGCGCACTTGCAAAAGAAAACGTTAATCAAACAATACGGGCCAGGAAATACAACATACGCCCTGCTGTTCAGTGAGGCCTCTCACGCTGCCGTCGCCAGATATCTGTGGACCTACATTGGATCTACGGAGGAGACATTAAGGCTCTCGCTGCTACACTCATCGTGACCAAACTACAGATGATCACTGCTGACTGTCGGAGAAATCCAATGTAAAGGGTCACGCTTTTTTTTCTCTACGGGCCAGGTATGCTCGTTTGATGGGTATACGCACAGGTGACAGCAGTCATTTCATGCGTGGTTTGAGTCTGGGCGTGAATCGTGGAGCATTTAAATTCCAGCAAACGAACTACAGTTTTCGAGTTTCAGGTTTATCATGGGCATCAGACACCGGCGTGTGCTAACCTCTCCACCTGCTCATATCGAGTATCCACACCCGTCAAGAACGTAAGCCTGCGGAAGCGTAGGTCATTTCGGATAAGCTGCGTTTTTATTTCAGTGGATATGCCATAGTTTCTGAGGCGGAGAACCAGAATGCATAACGGAGCCGAGATCTACTCCAGTCGTAGCAGTTTATCGAGCCAGGTGACCACATCTGAGTCGGGGCAGTGTCGTGAGGTAAGCGCTGTCTAATTTCCATTTGATCAGGTTCGAACTTCATAAGCGTAAATGGAATTTCATATAGGCAGCAGTCACGGGCTTGCTATCGCGGCATGCGTTTTAGGGTTTTCGTATTCCGTTTTATTTTTTTTTGGTTTATTTTTAAATTCGCATGAAATATAGTTTAGGTTGGATGGTAATTTTTTT
>APFE030243380.1:103908-138216 GCA_000404065.3 Pinus taeda
AAATGAGCAAATTGCAGACATCTTCACCAAAGCACTTGGAAGAGAAAAGCTTGAAAGATTCAGAACGATGCTTGGACTCACTAACATCCCTTCAGATTAAGGGGGGAATGTTGACACCTAATCCTCACGATTGGGTGAATTCATGTAAATAATTAAATTAGGAATGTGAATAGTCATCAGGAGATGAACTAAACAGTCACACCCTTTTGTATATAACAATAACATACCCAAAGGAATAATATGAATCAATTTTTCTGCCTAATGGAGTTACTGCCTGGCTTGACAGGCTTGATCACCTATCAAGGCCGGAATCGAGAGAAGGTGGGGGTTCCTTGGACGACCAACTGCCCGATGCCGAATTATTTAGAGTGGAAGCAATACCGGATTATTTAGAAGAGATTGCAACCTTCCTAGCCATAGGGAAATGCTCGAAGGAGTACACGGCAACACAAAGAAGATATATGGTTGTGCGAGTAGCCGATTACTAGCTTATTGCAGGACACCTATACAAACTGGCGTTAGATCAGGTGTTGCAGTGGTGTGTCCTCCAACACGAACTACAGGATGTCTTATGGGAATGCCACTCGGGAGTTGCGGGTTGCCATGTAGTGGGGAAGCGAACGTTTTGTAGGTAGGGCTATGGTGGCCAACAATATATAAGGATGCCAAAGAGTACGCTAAGGGATGTGATGTGTGCCAGAGAGATGGGAAACCATCACATCGCGACGAGCTACCACTACGGCTCGTACGTGCCTTACAAATATTTGAAAAGTGGGCAATTGATTTCATAGGTCTGATCAATCCGCCGGCGCGTCACTCTCAGGCCAGGTACATAATCACAACAACAGAGTATCTCGCAAGATGGGTTGGGGCAGCACTAGTGAAGGACTGCACAATAGACACAGCTACAAGGTTTATATTTGAAAATATCATCTCAACATTCGGGTGGCCTAGGGGCCTGACAGGTGATCAAGGAACTCACTTCATCAACAAAACAATTGCTTCTTTGTTGCAGAACTTCATGATACAACATCACAAGAGTGACCCAAATCACCCGCAGGCCAATGGAACTGTAGAAGCATTCAACAAGATACTTGAAAAGGGATTAACTAAGGTGTGCTCTCGACAAATAGGGATCAACAAAACAATTGCTTCTTTGTTGCAGAACTTCATGATACAACACCACAAGAGCGACCCATATCACCTGCAGGCCAATGGAACTGTAGAAGCATTCGACAAGATACTTGAAAAGGATTAACTAAGGTGTGTTCTCGACAAATAGGGATGATTGGGATGAAAGGGTGCCAACCACGCTATGGGCATACCGCACAACAGTGAAGAGACTACACAAACAAACGCCATTCCAATTGGTGTATGGACGTGAAGCTGTTGTGCCGACAAAGTTCGCAATCCCAAGCATCTTCATCATCTAGGCCACAAGAATGACAGAAGAAGCATCACTCTAGAAGCGATTGGAGGAGCTATTGGAATTGGATGAGGCAAGGTTCCTAGCAGATTTTCACCAGTTAGTCGAGCAGAAAAGGCAAAAAGCATGGCATGATAGACACATCAAGAAAAAAGCCTTCACAGTTGGGGGGCAAGTTCTATTATATGACAGGAAGCTCTAAAAGTTTCCGGGCAAGCTACAGATGCACTGGCTAGGGCTGTTCATAGTTGCGGAGATCAGGGAGTTTAGAGCTGTCAAGCTCGCGCCACTAGATGGAGTACTGCTACCAGGTTGGGGAATGGTGCACGCCTGAAGCCCTTCCACAAATCAAAGATTGACATTCAAAATTGATTGGGTCTCTGAAAAGAGACCGTAGGTAGGATTAGGAAAAGTTGGTAGGGATCAGGTAGTCGATTTAGAATGAGTTTAGTTAGTTAGTTAGTCAGCTGTCAAATTATTTTCAATAAACAAATCCAGGACGTCAAGTTCAGTTGTGGCTTCCATGTCACCAAACTGCAACTGATTGTGGTCGGGGGGGTGGGGGTAAGTCATACGTGCTAGGAGTCTTTTCCATAATAATTAGACAATAATACTGCTGTTAGCTCGAGTTTCCGTAGAATATTTCCCATTATAGAAAAAAAAATCCTAAACGTCTGCCATTACGTTAGAATAATTACCCATACGTTCCACCTTGTCTTTTCGAGAAGTACGTCAGCCAAGTCAGGTCTAGCTCAACTGACGATGGATTAACACATTCAAGTTTGCATAGGGAAAGTCGTTGTAGTAATTAGTTAGCGAGTCTCGCCAGAAACGTCGTGTCAAGCTGGTCTACTTATTTTGCATGGATATGCCAATGTTCTTAGAGTTTGAAGCTAAGGTGATAGAGTCGTTCAAGTCGCAGTCAGGTTCTCAGTGCTATCGACCAAGAATTCATTATTAGCCTCCAGTAATTTCAGTCTACTAGTGACGTTCCAAGATGACAAAGGCAATTGTTTCTGTTCCTGAAAACGGGTTGGATGATAGGATTGCAAGTACAAAGCCACTCTATGGAAAATATGATAAGGCCACACTAGTCGACAATGATTTGTTGGATTCTTTTCAGTTCCTGGCCCTAAAGCGGGTAGTATACAGAGAAACGATTGCAAAGGAGGCTGGGACAACAACAGTGAAAGCCAAGGTGGCATACAGGGGAATTCAACATTCAACACTATTAAATTTGAGGAGTTTATCCGTGTTTGGCACGACTTTTGTTGTAATGCAGTGCACCAAACTTTTGATCAATAGGATGCATGGCGGGTCACTCTGGCTGGACAAGGAGTACCCGATTCATGTAGTTGATATTCAACGACTTACAGGTTTATCGACAGCAGGGGATGCAGTTTCGACGACATTCTAGACGAACTCAAAGAGAGCAAGGAAGGAAGGAGATGCGGACTACTATGGCAAGTACAACACAAAGAGAGGAGGGAAGGGAGCAAAAATCGACCCCATCAACAAGGAACATATCAAATTTGTCTGCTACATAATCGCAGGAATGTTGATGCGACATTTTTCAAGGAATGAATGCACGCTAGACACAATATCAATTGCGGAGCATTGTGCAGAGGGTGCCCAACTAAACTGGTGTGCATTTCTATTAAATGATCTGTTTGAGGCCTGCGGAGCACTAACTTTATCTATGGTTATCTGGTGATGACTCTGGCGATGTGGAAGTGGTGCCCACCAGCGGGCAGGAACCTGACGGAAATCTCAAAAGACCAACTCCTAGCTCTCTGGTATACACCATGGAGGACGTTGGGAAACCCAAGCAGCAAGGAAATCAATGAAGCATTTTTGGGGGGATGGTATGTTAAGATGCTTGAGGTGATAAGGGCCACTGAAAGAATCCCCAGGTCACTATTGGATGAGTATTTTGCATCAATCTGGTTCGGGGTCACTCACGCGAATACCTACATCAGGCCGCACTGCGTTCACCCGTACACCTTCCAGATGAAGCTGCAGAAATTTGCGCTATCAGCTGAAGCGTTCCATGCGGAAGTAGGGTCATGGTCAAGGGTTACATGCGAGATTAGAGAAGGAAAGTACATATACTTATTTGGTGGGATGGTGCCGCAACCATTGCTAGGAGAGACAGTTCTAGACAACAGGAAGCGAATGGTGGAGCAAGAGCTGCAACCCTTTTTCACCCAAATGAAGAAGCAAATGAGCTCGCTCAAGCAAACCATTGCGAGCTTAACCAACTCATCAGGTTCAGGTCCTAACTCTATCGAATTGCAAGGTTTTATGTAACAGAACCCTCTGGTCACCACACCCCTTGTTGTTGCCATACTGTATGTAGGACCTCATTCACAATCCAAGTTGACCATTCCCAAACCTAGAAAACAAAAGAGCGCTAAGCCTCCAACTGCAACCAAGAAGCAAAAGATAGACCCTGTAGTGCCTATAGTCGACCTCACCATCGTGGGCCCCCAAACCGCCACGACCTCCCCAATTGTACAAGAACTCCCACCCTCCACCTCCACCGTTTCACCGAACTCGCGAGATCCATCCCCGCATACAACATCCACTTCCGCAAACCTGTCATATGCCATTCCCTTCGGGGCATGGCTAGGCACAAAAGATATGGAGGTTGACTTTGTTGTTCAGTCTGCCATGACACTCTTTAGTGGAGAAAATATCACCACTTCTATGATATCCCTGCTATTAGAGTTGGGACCACTACTGAGCGCAATGCACGTCGCCTCGTAACCAATGTTACAACTATCGAGCCCTTTGTGGCCCCCTTTTCTTTAAATTTCCCTGTTATTCCAAATCAAGTTTCTATCCCTGCAATGCCCTAATTTGCAGAACCTTCGCAGCAAGCTACCTTGCCCCAAAGTCATTTTGATAAGTCCATTGCTAGTAGGCATCCTTTGCAGAGTAGATTCCCACATCCATCCATTATGCAGCAAGATAACCTTTAGACTTGGTCGTCAGCCCAGTTGTTTAGTTTTATACAGCAAGCCGCGCAGCGGGCGGAACAAATTCCCAACGACCTTGTTGCTAACTACAAGCAGCAAAAGCAACAAATCACTGCCCTTACAACCGAAAGAGACCAGCTTCGCCAAAGCAATCAACAACTGCAGACACAGGTTGATTAGGTAACTTTGTGGTTCCAGATGCTTTGGCCAATCATTGCTGGTGTAGTAATTGAAGCTCTAGAGGACTTTTCCACTTGAACCCTCGTCGAATGCTGTGACCACATTCAAGCTGCATGTATCGAGCTGATATCCATCAACAGAGAACTGAGATAGAGCCTCAACGATGCAAGGAAGGCACTGCTCTATCCTTCCACAACCTATATTGATGAGATTGAACAAAAGATCACTGCCGTTGCCGCTCTGAAAGCCTCCATTTCTGACGCTTTGAACGATGCGTACATACTGATGGACCAAGTCCATGATTGGTCCGACAGTCTGTCAAAGAAAAATCAACCAGTCGACTCGCTTCGACAGTGAATTCAACAACTCCTCGTCGACATTAGGAGCTCCAAGGATAAAGATCAACGGAAGAAGTTCGAAGCAGAGGTAGCCTCTCTGGAAGTCTGGGTCCAACAAATCGAGGACGAGTCGGCGAAAACAAAACATAAAATCTGGGATCTCCGACCCCCAGTTGACACTCAGGTCAATGCCTTGCGAGAGCTCAGTGATGAAATGGAGGAGCAGTGGGCTTCCCTATTGAGCAATTGACCAACGCAACCAACTTCTATCACGATGACAGAGTTTATCAAATAGGGCGAGGCAATCATTGAACCCTGGCAAGCAGCACTTGAGGACTACAACCGATTCCGCCTGGACACAATTACGACCGTACCAAAGTTGGGCCTTCGTTTGGAAAAGAAGGCCAGCGAGAAGAAGCAACGACACAACAAGAAGCAACAACAACACCAACAAAAGCACCCGTGACAACAATACCAGAAGCATCGACAAAAAGGTCAATTGCACCCATAACACCGACAACACCAAGGGAAGATTGACTCGGGGACAAGTCAATAGACTGTGGTCGGGGCCTGTTGGGGCCTTCGTTTTGAGATTTTGCGGACAAAGAAGCTGATGACAAGTAGTGGGGACGATCGTTGGAGTTGCGAAGTTGACAGTTGAGGTGAGAATAGAAACTAGAAGATGATTGGCAGTCGCAGAAAGGTGGCGGGAAGGAGCAGAGACAACCGAGCAAGGGGAGAACAAAGGCAATAGAGAATGAAGGCAACCGAGCAGAAGGAAGGCATAATTGATAGTCCGAGCGCATGGCAGATGATAAAAAGCAGAAGAAAGAGCGAAGGAGGGTTGTTGTTGGCCAGTGAAGTGAGTGCATGATAGTTATAGTCTTCCTGGGTTGTGGAGGAATGTGAACATCTCCATGGTCCTGTCTGTATCTGTTTATGTTGGTTATGTTGTTCATGTCATTGATGATCAGGGCTTGAGCCTAATGTACTGCTTTACGTTATGTTAATGGAAGAGATGGTTCAGATCCACCTTGTGTTCTTAAGCTCTGTGTTGACTCTTTGAAATTTTTAATGAATGCATCTGGTTATACAGTTTCCTGATATGGCATGAGTAGATCAGTGAGATTGGGATAATATAGATGTTAAGCTATTATATTTTGGCCTTTTTTGTTTGATATGACTCCTCTGGAGCATATTTCCACCCTCATCTAACTTCAGTCGCGACACGCCTCAGGTAAGACTCCTTACCCTCTCCGGGTAAGGTGCAAATGCTGGCGTTGCTCTAGACTACAATGGAGCCTTGTTGGCCCTTTGTGCTCGAACCCAGGGTCTCAACCCTGCTGTCATTTTCATGCCAACATTTGGACTGCAACTTTTGAGTATGTCCTCACTTCAACTCGTTTATCCTCTGCTTGAGTTGTGATGTTGACTAGATTGGTATTTGTTCATTTGTCATCAACTTGGATTGTTTTGAGTGGAGAATTCAATACATCTTCTTGAGTAAGTTGTTCAATATTTTTATTTAGTAGTTCACTTGTAAGCTTCTTTATTTTCGTAAGAAGGATTTGGTTATGATTCCTTAGACGTTAAAGGTTTTCGTTCTCTAGATTGTTGACTTTATTCTTAGTATACTCCTCATCTTTTAAACTTTGGATTTGTTTTAGTAACCTTTGATTAAGGTATTTTAAGCGCAATTTTTCTTCTTCCTTTTCTAATAGACTTTTGTTGAGTTTTTTTCGGAACCTTCATTTTCTTATTCTAATTTGTGCTGCTTAGTGTTACACTTTTTGACTTGCGCAAGTAGTTTTTGATTATGATCCTTCAAGCATGATTTTTTTTTTTTTTTGTTTGATACGACTTCTTCAAGCTCCTTTTGCTTCTTTAACATTGTTTCTTGATTCTCTAGCATCAATTTTGAAATATCCTTAAATTCTTCTGATGAAGGCATTATCGGTTCTGACTTCATTGTCATGTACTAAAAGGTGATCATCTTCTTCTTATAAGGAAACATCAAAATCTTTTTTTCTAAGTTTAACATGAACGTACCCAATTCTTTTAAACAAGGTTGACCAAAAATGATGTCAATCTTTGGGTTAAACATAGTTATAATTTATGACACATAATTGAGAGATGCATTCATAGTGATTAAGTATTACTTGTAAATTATTAATTTCATACACTTTTTAGCCAAAAATATTTTTTCTTTATCCCATGCTTGACTCTGGAATTAATAGTTGATTTGCCAAATTAACACTGATGTAATTTTTCTCGTCACTTGTGCTGATAATGATATAAATATCCTTCCCTTGGGTATTCCCTTTTAATATAATTAGTCTACAATCTACAATTGAAAGACCTTTATAGGAAAATTTTTCTTCCTTTGTTTCTAGATTAGTCTCCATTTCCTTTAAATTCTATAACCTTCCTTGGTAATTTAAATTACTTTTTTTTAATAACTTGGAATTGCCACTCTTTCTTTCTTTTTGTTTAATTTAATATAATACTCAAAACGCCTTCATCCTTTTCCAACAATGCTTATATAAAAGTCACAACTTATGAATACCCCTTCTTTTTTGTTTTATTATTTGTTTATACTCAATACTACTTTTTAGTGGATCCTTTATAATTCTAAGATATACACTTTATGCCTTCCTTTAATTGGAACTTGAAATTATATAAAGAACCCAAGGCACTTTTGGAATAGAGTTTATAGTGTTGACTTTAATTTGAATGGTTGTGTTGAATTCGACTTCAATGGTCGTGTTGGATGGTAGGATCCTGTGGCACTGTATACTACCAAGAGAGTCACCACAATGTTTGAGAATGAACCTGCTTACAAACCCTTGACACGATCGCAAGAAAAATGCATTTCTCTGTGATTACAAACGACTTAATTGAATTATATAGCTAATATTTGTGTATGTGGACTGATTCGATTGTGGTTGTGTACTTATAACGAATTTAATTGGCTATATGGTAATTGGACATGAATTCGATCAATTGTTTAGTGGCCGAATACTATAATTAATTGTATCACAAGAATTACGCTTCAACAGAGTATGACAGATGGAGTGGAAACCAACGGACGACAAGACGAATAGTGAAGCTGAGTGGGTGGTCAACGCAAGGACAATGAACTTAGTGTGGATAGATAATACTAAGCACGACAGACAACGAATAGGAGGAAATAGCATGGGGGTTTTTCCTAAGGTGATAGGATAGAAACTACGAATCACAGTGGGCATCGAAACAATGTGGTGGCTTGCTATGGTATTCAGTGGTGGAGGTGGCTCGTTAGGTGACGACGCTAGTTGATCATCGACTCCGGTGGCGGTGGCGTAGGATGGCCATCAATGGTAGTAGTGGTTTCGGCCAGCTGTCGAAAGTTGCCGCTGTTGTTGTGTCTATTTGTTTTGTAATTATTATTTTTTATATTTTTTTTCGTTATATATATGAACTTTTTTTTTATTTGACTTTTATTTTTATTTGTATTTTTTTTATTGAATTTTTTCTTTATATATATATTATTTTACTTTTTTTTAATGATATCTATTTATCTCTCTCTATCTCTTTTTAATAATTTCCTTTTCTTTTAATATATTCATTTTTTTTCTTCTTTCTAATTTTTTAAATGGCCAAAGGCCTGAGAATGAAACCTGAAAATGGAGAACCTCCAATTGTTATGGCTAAAAGCGTTTATTGAAACAACAAGGAACTTGATGATAAGTTGATGGCCACAAGCTTGGTTATTAGACAACGCGGCTCTGATACCAATGTGGTGACCAAAAGTTGTATACGTAGCGGAAAATCTTTAAAATACTTCAAAGACATAAATGTCCATTGTAAGACTTGTAATTGCATATTAATTATTGTATATTGAATTGATGTGAGATATGAGATATGAGATGATTACAAATAAGAATGAGGACCTGCTTATATACCCTAGGCAGGTGCACTGTCATGAATGGTCATGTCTCTAAGATATGTCTCTTCATTACCAACTAACTAGCAATTAGTTATTTAATTATTCTTTATTTTTTTTTTTTTTTGAAATGGTCGGTTGCTATGTATTAAATTCTGGAAAAAAAGCAGGGATTTCGAATCCTCTGGTACATAGATTGCGCAGACTGAGGGAGAGCAAGGGGTTTACAAAAAGTGGCTACCCCCTTGGTCCTTAGTTTGCTTTTTTTGCTACTATTAAAAACAACACTACTGTAGATTCTAATAAAGGAGAATAACAAAAAGATACATTTGAAATTCATTCAGTCAATCATGATGTGTTGGATGTGTCTTGCCGTTGATTCCTCTGGGTTGTCATCTTTAGCTTCTTGTTTGACGCTGGAGGAGCTGGTGGCAATGGTGTTCTTTTCCATCATGAATTTCAGAATGGAAATTGACTCTTCGGCATGGGCGCAACGGTTTATGAGCTGCTTGAATTGCTCTTGGAGGGAGGCAGCCTTGTGCATAAAGAGATGGATTTCTGCTTTATATTTTTCAGTGTTAATGCGGTCCTGTTCAAAGAGTCTTCTGCTTTGCTCGTCAAGACGCCTATCGTGCTCTTCTAATCTTGCGTCCAATAGGCTTTGCTTTTTATCTAGCATTGACTGCTGAGTCCTTATTTCTTCTAACTCAGCTTGCAGATCAGCACAGTGGAAACAATCCTCACTGCGCGCCATTGAAGTGAATATGTTGCTGTTGGGGAGGTAGGTGAAAACAGAGGCCAGGTAGGCGGGAGATTTAAGAGCGTTATTGACGTGATGATGGGTTCTGGAAATACTGACGGGAGAAACAAAGCATCCCGCTTTCAAAGCAACGGTTACTGTTAAGAGATTGGGAGGGGGTTTATTGAACAAGACTGAGGGGGGATAGACCGGAGGTAGGATGGGTGGAAGGTAGACGGGGTAGAAGGGAAAATCAGAGGAGGGGACGAGGAAAAAGAGAGGGGAGGGAGCTGAAGAAAGCTCGCTGGAAAGACAAACATAGGGAAAGGGATTGGGACAGAAGATGAGTGAGGCAGGGAGAACAGAGCGTGCCGGAAAGAAACCGGAAGAGGAGGGCGCAGAATGATATAAAGGAAGAGCTGCAGGACGAGACGCCCTGCTGATACAATCTTGAGCGCTCCTATAGATCACCGCAACAGTAGTTAGAATAATACTAAACAAAATAAAAGGAGGCAATACCAGAGGATCGTTCCTTCTGAGACGCAGAGGATCGTTACTTCTGAGACACTGAATAAAGACGCCTGCTTCAGATAGATGTTGCTGCTCAGTCGCTTGATCATAATGGACGATGCTTTGATTGCTGGTGCTCTTATTTATAGAATGGATCGAACAATGGGTAGGATGCCAAACTAGAGTCGGAATCACGGGAATGGTGAGGTTCTGCCCCAAATCTTTCAGACAATCTCCTTTTGCTGTATTTCCAAGCCTTGTGCCGGCGCTGAATTGATTTGTTTTTCCTTGTTGACAGGTGATTACCTCTATCGAGGTTCGGATTTGACTGTATGTGCATAATTTACTTTCTGCAGTTTGTCCTGCCACTGTGGAGACCATGCCCTTCGCACACTTGAAGACCACGCGAATCTGGGCAGTACCAGGATTGTTCTGGGTCATGGCAGGGGTTGAAAACCTTCTCTGTTGTTGTGCCTTAACACACCTTCCTGCTTTCCTACTGCATTATTCGCACATTTGTCTGCTTTCATGTTTAGCGTGCGAAGTATGTGATAGAATTTGATGTATTCATAGTGAATGAGGAGGAGTTTGATGCGCTCAATGTGTTGCTGGAGGTTACTGTTGGGAGAGCGCTGATTGTAGTTCATAAAGCGAATAATTATTGTGGAGTCCCCAAAAACTAATGCCTTTCTGATGCCCATATTTTTTAATTGTATTAGTCCTTGATATAGGGCTAATGCCTCTGCAATGTTGTTTGTTTTTCTTCCCAAGCTCCATTCATAGCTGTAGATTTCATTCCCAGACTCATTTAAAATAACTCCTCCCGCTCCAGCTTGTCCTGGGTTGGACTTTGATGCACCATCAAAGTGTAGAGTTGGACAGTTACTGCTCTGCTTCCACACCTTGTAATCCTGTGCTGGAAGTCTGATCTCCCACTCCCTGGCTTGTGTTTGCTTTTGTCTGTCAGTTCTCTGAATATCCTGATGATGACCTGGTCGATCTAGTATGTGCCTGATAACTGATCTTTCTTCCACTGAGTAATCTGCTGCTTGTATTTTTCCTTTATACTTTGCTGCTATTGTCTCTTGTGCCAAGGTGTGGGCTTTATTGCATGTCGTTCGAACATTGCTCTCTTTGTTTTGGAAGATCTTTTTGTTTCTTGTGAGCCAAATTTTCCAGAGAAGGTTATGAGGAATGATAGCCCAAATTCTTTTAACAATATTGCTCCTCTTCTCTTTCCATGGGCAGTTTTTTCTCCATTCTTGAATTGTCTCTGAAATGTTCTGTTGGGGTTGCCAATTTATATTGCCCAAGGAGGACAAATTGATCCAGCATCTCTTGGCGAAGGGGCAGTCAAGGAACAAATGTTGAATTGTTTCCTCTGCTGAGCAGCAGTTGGGGCATCTTGAAGGACCGTTGATCCCTCTCTTTCTTAAGTTTTCAGATGTGAGGACTTTACCTTTTAGCAGCAGCCAGGTGAAGAATTTGATTTTGGGGATAGCCTCAGATTTCCAGATTATCCGCCAATGGTTCCATATGGGGATCTGATAAATGCTATTACAGATGTGATGATATCCAGACTTGATGGTATAGCTTGAACCCGTGGGATCCCATCGAAATCCGTCTGCTGCTCCTTTTTTTATGGGGGCTCTGTTCTGAAGATTTTTTTGGAGAGCTTTGAGGCTTGCTTCTAAAGCTGATGGAGTGGCTGGAAATTCCCAATTAGTCCAGGCTCCTGTATCTACATCCCATTTCGATATTTGGTCTAGTCTCTGGATGCCTTTACAATTGAGGTGGTGTATGAAGGGGATAGCTTCTTCAATTGTGTTTAGAGGTGGGAGACCCATTATCTTGTTTGTAGCATAGTTGATGCTGTCCCCTCCTCCAGGGATCTTTGAAGTGTTTTGAATGAGGAAGGGGATTGCTTTCTTGCAGAGCTGCCAAATTTTGGTGGCATCTCTGTTGGGAATGTCTACTTCAAGAAGTCTTTGCCTTTTGCCGTTGAGATATTTGCATTCTATGACCTGTTTCCACCAGGCTTTTGGCTCATTGATTAACCTCCAGGCTATTTTGATCCCAAATGCCAAATTTAGGATTTTGGGGGCTCTAATTCCCAGACCACCTCTGTCCTGAGATTGGATTACACTCTTCCAGTTTACCAAATTAAATCTATTTTTTTCTTTTTTCCCTCCTTGCCATAAGAAGTTTCGAAGGGCGATTTCCAACTTATGATGAAATGTAGCAGGAGCTTGATAAAGTGTAAATCGATAAAGAGGTAAGGAGGATATACCTGATTTGAGGAGAATTATTCTGCCTGCTGGATTGAGCCATTGAGTTCCCCATTGTTGGATCTTCCTCTTGACTTTGTCTATTATTTCATTCCAAGTAGCAGCTTTTAATGGTCCCAGGCTGACCGGCATCCCAAGGTAGGTGAAGTGGTCCCAGTTTGCTTTATAGGCAACTCCAAAGATGTTGGCGATGCTGTGGGCGGTTTGGTTGGAAATATTCCAGCCATAGATGCAACTTTTATGAAAGTTGACCTCTCCCCTTGAGTACTCCATAAATTGATCGAGGAGAGTCTTGAAACGCCTTGCAATGGTAGTGGATGCTCCTCCAATCAGTAGAGTGTCGTCGGCAAATTGGGAGTGGTTGATGTTCTTGACTCCATTCCCGAATTTGATGCCAGAGATGAGGCCAACTCTTCTGTTGTGTTCTAGAGCCCTACTAAAGGATTCAGCCATAAGAATGAAGAGATAAGGGGAGAGAGAGCAGCCTTGCCTTAACCCTCGGGAGGATTGGAAGGCATCACAAGGGCGCCCATTAATCAGAGGAGAAATCCAAGGGCCTGAAATGCAGGCAGCAATGGTACTGATAAAGGCAGAATTGAATCCCATTTTTCTCAAGACAGCGAACAAGAAGGAGTGTCTTACTCGGTCAAAAGCATTGGCTAAGTCGAGCTTGAGAACGAAACCTTTCTCTTGCCTAGAAGTGCTGGAATGAACGGCTTCTTGGACCAAGGCAATTGTGTCATGGATTTGCCTATTAGATAGGAAGCCTCCTTGATTTTCAGAGATAAGGGATGGAAGGAGGGGTTGGAGTCTAGAAGTTATGATTTTCGTGAAAATCTTATATGAGGAGTTACACAGTGAAATTGGTCGAAACCTGGAGAAGGATGTGGGTCGATTTTCCTTGGGGATGAGGGCGAGGAAGGTTGAGTTTGTGAAGCCCCCCATTTTCCCTTTTCTTTGAATTCCCCTCAACATCTTTGTAAGATCTTTTCTTATCAAGTGCCAATGATCCCTGTAAAAATTGATTGGAAAACCATCTGGGCCTGGAGACTTGTCCGGTTGTAGGGTCCAGATAGCTTTTCTGATTTCCTCCTCTGTTATTTCTCGGTTTAGACTGTCATTCGCCTCTTGCGAAATGCCTTTTGGAAGGTGCTGTAACAGCGCAGCATAATCGGTTTCTCCTTGGTTTTCCGTGAGGAGGCTTTTGAAGTGAGGGAGGCAGCTCTTTTGATGGATTCTTGGTCATTATGTTGGCTGCCTTGACTGTCCGTTATTGCATTTACATTGTTCCTTACCTTCCTGACTGTGGCTTGCTTGTGGAAGTAAGCTGTGTTTTTGTCCCCTTCTTTCAGCCATAGCTGTCTTGATTTAATTCTCCACTTGGTTTCTTCCGCTCTCTTGATGTGCATTAGCTGCCCTTGTGCTTCCCATTCCTTATTTTTTAGCTGGTGGGTGAACCCTTGATCTTCAATTTGTTTTTGAATTTCCTCCAAGTCTTGCTGTATTTTTTTTTTAATCTTTTCTGGCTCTTGATAGCTGACTTTTGCCCAGTCTTTGAGAGCTTTCCTTGTGCTTCTGATTTTTGTTTCCCATATATGGCTAGGAGAGCCTTCTACATGGTGTTTCCAGGTTGCTTCTATGATTGCTTTAGCCTCAGCATTGTTTCGCCAGAGAGGATTATACCTGAACGGGATTGGTCCCAGCTGAGAATGGGAGTCCAACGATAGGAGGATAGGAAAGTGGTCTGAGGCCGTAGCATTGAGAATTTTTGTGTGATCCGCAACAAAGGAGGAAAGCAAGGAGATGTTAACCAGAATTCTATCCAATCGTTCCATGATATTGCCTGGTCCCAACCTTCTATTATTCCAGGTGTATTTTCGGTTTTTTGGGATAATATCCATCAACTCATGATCGGACATTATTTCTTCCAGCTGATTTATGAAGGGGTCGTGGGTGAAGTTGCCCCCTCTCTTCTCATTCGCATGGAGTACTAAGTTGAGGTCTCCAGCAAGAATGATGTTTGGGTTCTGCTCGTTATCTATATCTTCTTTCAACTCCTTCCAACACTGTTCCTTTTCTCTATACTGATTGGGGATATAGACATTGTAAATGATGAGATCACAGCTCTCATCTTTGTGACTTAGATTAATCCTTAACCAATTTTGATTGAGAAAGGATGACTTGCAATCCCAGTGTTGATTATTCCACATGGTTGTGATTCCTCCAGATGCTCCTCTGGAGTTGCTGTTGGCCCCTGAGAAGTTTTTTTGGGCATCTACAATTTTCTGCATTTCACTTTGACTTTGTTTGGTTTCTTGAATCAGAATAATTTCAGGTCTTTCCATTTGGAGAAGATCTCGTAAGGCAGCTGATTTGGAGGGGTGCCCCATGCCCCTACTGTTCCAAGATAAGAGCTTCATCATGGGGCATTTGAGCGAGGAGGTGCTCTCCTCTCATGGTCTCTTCTTGCTGATTTTTTTTCTTGGGATCCTGTCATGGAGTCCATTGGGGTTTGGATCCCAAGGGCAATATCCTTTTGCGTGCTTTCTTCTCGATGCTGTTTGGCTGACTTTCGTCCTGGTCCAAGCTTCTTATGGAGGTCACTTGAGACGCCAATATCTTTTGAAGAACTTCTAGTGGTTCTGGGAGGGGGAGGGTCAGAGGAGGGCTGAGAGAGAATCGAGGTAATCATGGGTGGATCGGACAGTTCAAGGGAGGGCTGATCAGATTGGGGATCATCAGAAGATAAAATAAGAAAAGGGTTGGAGGATGAGGGGTCTTGGGAAGGGCTCGAGGGTTTGGGAGGGGGAGAATTGGGGCGGAGGGAGGCAGAGCCCGGTTGTTCAGAGGATGGTTCAGATTTGGACGGAGGTGCTGCTTTCTTCTTTTTCACAGTTTCCCATTGTCCTCCTTGGTCTTCTGTTTCCAGATTGGTTACTTTAGTGCATCTCTTAGCAAAATGACCGTATTCATGACATACCTTGCATTTAAAGGGTATTTGCTCGTAATCTAACTGCTGTATGTAGCTCCATTCATCCACCTTCAGCTTGATGGCCTCCGGCAGTCCTTTTCCGAGGTCCACTTCTATGCAGATCCTTGCACAGGCTTGCATGTTGTCTTTGGGCTCACTTCTGTCAATGTATTTTCCTACTGCATTCCCGATTGCTTTGACTGATTCATCTCCCCAACAATGCAAGGGCAGATGGGGAAGACGGACCCAAACCGGAACCGCATTGGGGATGTCTAGCTCAGGGTCGAAATCAGGGGTCCACTTGTTTAGATATAACCCTCGAGAGTCCATAAAATAGGGCCCATTCCTGAATATTAGGTCCTTATCTGCTTTGGTTTCAAAATGAAAGGTATAGTAACCTTTGCCACAAAAACGAATTGAAATCTTTCCTTGTATTTTATCGGACCAGTTCCTTTCCACCCATCGTTGGACTGTTTTTGGTGAGGGCCATAAGCCTGTAAACTGTCCTATGAGACCTTTTTCTGCTAATAATAGAGCTGCCATTCGAGGAAGAGATGGAGGCAGCTGAACTTCTTGAAGAATATCCAGCTTCTTAACAAATTTTGAGGTTGTTGGTTTCGGTTGGGCAGGGGGAAGAGACTTTACCAGATCAGAAAAGGCTTTCTCCACATCCCCATGGGAAGGATCTGATTGGGCCATGGCTGAAGCCAGGGCCTAGAGAGCAGGCCTCGCGGCCCAGGCCGAGGCAGCGGCGCAGCAGCAGCTCGCAGTAGGCTAGGTCTTCACGCTCCGCTCCAGCTCCGCGCAGTCCTTCTCTATCTTCTTTTTAATAAGAAACTTCTATTTAATTATTCTTTATTATTATTTATATTTATATTTATATTTATATTATATATATGTTATTTTCATAACAAAAAATCATTAGAAGTAATTATCAGCTAGAAGACCTATGAAAAATCAACATTCAGGACACAAGGCCTGGTAAACATTTCATGGATAGATCATATATAGCACATTAACAATTGGCTCACCAAGGGAAAACATGTCATAAAGTAGGATTTGAACACGGGTGGAGAGAGTAACAACTTTCCCTGACCACTGTAGGTTTTAACCCCGTACAGAAATTACCTGCATACGAATTCTAAATCACAGGAAAAATAAAAATGCGAGAGCATAACACATAAAACACATATACACAGAGATTTCCCACTGGATCTCAAAACCGGACACCAGCTTGATTTTTCATTATATATCTTTCAATGTTACAATACATATTTATACATGCCGAAGCATCCAATACCATGGACGAAAACCATCGCGTCAACCATGGACCGAAACCATAGGTAGGTTCGCCCAACCTAATATAGGGTCCAATTTTTTTTTTCTCAGGGCGCTGCCCCGAACCCCGTAGAGAGGGGCTACCCGCCCCCTTCAAACCCCCCGGACAGGGGGGGCTGCTGCGCCCCTGTGACCTCCTCGCTGCGCAATTGGTGCAACGAAGGGGGGGCTCCGGCCCCCCTCTAACCCCCCAATTCACTACGTAGGTTAGTTGTGGAAAGAATATAACACAACCCAACAACAACTAAAGTTACACCCAATTAAAGATTGAAAATAGTTTATAGAAAGAGTTATGTCAACCAATATGTATATCACTCACTTTGAGCTCAGTCTACTATCCCCCGAAGGTTCCTTAAATCGATATCATAAACAAATGCACTGAGGCTAATCTCCTATGCTTTTCTACCCATAAACAAATAAACGATTCAAATGGTTACATTTGGCCAAATGGTGGTATATTTCTGTTGATTTGGGGTAGCATCAGATGTTCTCTAGCCACAAAATTTGGTGGAGAGGCTAAGCCACATGAGATCTCCAATACCTAGAAAGGGTTTGAGTAGATTCTAAACAATTTGGGAGATATTACAATAATTAATATTTTTAATGGAGTCCCTAAGTCTAAACTTAGGGAAATTAAAATATTAATGTGAAGTAATATAAAACTGTGTTAGAATGGTCCAAAAGTCATGGATCAAACCAGATCTAATCTTAGCCGTAGATTAGGCACTCAATCTCGGCCTTTGATCTGTCAACGAGAAAAGTATAAGAGGAGGCTTGAGGGTCACTTGGAGAACACACCAAGAGATCAAGATTTCGACTTTCTGGGGCTGGGTTTGCTGAGAAGGTTGAGAGAGTGATCTGGAGTTGCCGCTGAGGGGCAGTGAATACAGAAGCAGAGAGGCAGAGATAATGCTGGGAGGATCAACGCAGTAGTTGGGAAAGTTGACATAGAGGGCAGAAGTCGGAACTGTTGGGAACAACGGAAACTGTCGGGAACAATTGGAACTTCCGGGAACTGCCGCGAAAGCTGACACAGAGGGCAGAAGTCGGAATCGCCGGGAAAGTTGACGCAGAGGGCAGAAATCGGAACTGTTGGGAATCGCCGGGAACTGCCGGGAAAGTTGACGCAGAGGGTAGAAACTGGAACTGCAGAGAATAGCCGGGAACTGCTAGGAAATTTGATGCAGAGGGCAGAAGCCGGAATTGCCCGGAACAGCGAGAACCCTTGGGAACAGCCAGAACTGCTGGGAACGCTGATGCGGAGGGCAGAAGCCGGAATTGCCGGAACTGTCGGGAAATCTGATGCAAAGGGCAGAAGCCGGAACTGCCAGAACTGCTGGGAAAGCTGACGTAGAGGGTAGAAGCCGGAACTGTCGGAACTGCCAGGAAAGCTGACGCAGAGAGCAGAAGAGGCTGACACAGTCCTTAGAGGCTCATGCTGGGGTTTTTCGTGGGGCAGATTGGAGTTGAGGAGCTGCAAGAGTGTTTATCCGGGGTTTCAGCTGGAGCATCTGTCTCCAAAGGAGAGGTACTATTGCCGAGATTTTTCTCTGTTGGGTGAGCCGGATTTGGCACCCAGATTGTATTCTAAAACTGCTTAATAAATCAAACCCTCAGATAGCTGCATCGATTTTCCTGCATTGGGTTTTTTCGGGGACATTAGTCCAAAAATAATGGTGTCATTTGTGTGCTTGTTTCTGTTTCCTTCAGTTGATGATCTGTAATGTGTTGAGAATGTATTTGTGTTTATTTTCAGTATTTACATGGTAAATAACTTGTTAATCAATCAAAACAAGTAGGAAGGAATAAATTAGAAAGTACATGGACGGTTTCTAACTGTTAGACTTAGAAACTTCAACATGGTATTAGAGGGTGGTTGCAGATCACAGGAGAACTGAGGACATCAGCTGAGCAGAGCAGCAGTAACAGAAAACAGTTGTCCCAAGTGACTGAAGCTATTCCTAGCAGCAAAACAACAATGAAGGGGTGATGCAGTGCCTGCGTCATCAAGTTCGGGCGAAGAAGAGGTTGTGCAGAGGCTTATGGAGGCAAAGACAGGCTCACACAGAGGCCAGGAGGGTGACGCAGTTGGCTTAGGGAGCTAGTTTGTCGGTGCTGGGATTGCGCAGAGCCTAGGAGCTCTCACCTTCAGGTTGCTGGGGTTTAGGAGATTGTGGATAAGCTGCAGAGTGGAGTTGGTGGGGTACTGTTGTCAAAACAGTACCTGACAGGGCAAGGCCAAGCAGGATGGAGTTGCTACTGAGGGTTTCTAGCCGAGAAATCCGGGTCAATGGTGCGATTGCACAGACGATTAGAGTAGGGGGCATCTCGACATCGGCAGAAGGATTTCCAGGAGGGAATTGAGGCTCAGAGGGAGTCACATTGAGAACTTCTAGGAGGGAAGTAGAAGAGCAGCGGAATGGCACTACACGGAGTAAGAGACCAGGACAGACTGGACAGAGCCTCAAACTTCGTAGTCTGGAAGGCCATAATCTTATCCGTACTTGACAAAAATTGTGTCAAGCACTTCGCCTTGAAGACGATAGCTGTCCTAGTTGACCTAGCTGACAATGACAGGTATGAGGAAGCAATGGCAAGGGCCAAGAGTATCATTCTTGACGGGGCAAGGATCATATAGTACCAGATATTGCCGAGAAGAATACGACACGGGAGATGTGGGAGGCCCTGACCAAGTTGTATCAGCATACTTCCGTGCAAAGGAAGATGCTCCTAGAAAATCAGCTGTGGTCATACCAGATGTAGAAGGGAGAATAGATCGACACCTTCCTTGGTCGATTGAAGGAGATTCGAGATCATCTAACTTCCATAGGGGCCACACCAGATCCAGAGTTGACGGTGAGAACAACCCTGAATGCAGTCTCAGAAGACTGGGAGGTGTTTGTCCAGAGCATACTAGGTAGGGCTACCCTTCTAGATTGGGAGGAAATGTGGGCGGCGCTTTGCCAAGAAGAGATCAGGAGGGTGACCAAGACGGGAAGCAACAACAAGGGGATCAGAATCAAGAAGGATGAGGAGGTGGATGCTGCCCTAACATCTGAGGGTAAGCAAGAAAAGTGGAAGAAGAAGGACCTCTCCAAGGTCAAATGCTTCCACTGTGGGGAGCTGGGTCACTATGCGACCCAGTGTTAGAGGAAGAAGAGCAAGGGATAGGCTTCCGAGACCAAGGCAGCGCCAGCAAGGGCAGAGAAGGAAGTGGATATAGACGATGTCTGTGCCACGAGTGCACACACACCACTTGAGCGAAAGTGGGGAGACATCGAGCTGTACTCAGGAGGACTACAAAAGATGAGGGGCAGGATCCTTGAGGTACCCAACTGGTGGAGATGGATGAGGATGGAGCGACAGAGAGAGCTACAGTGCAGGATATCCAGGACAACGCGAGGTTAGCAGGTTGCAACAGTGCGAGAGGCACGAGAGTGTTGCACCAATGTAGGATGGCACAGAGAGGTGTGCAACGGTGCGAGATGCAGAGAGTTGTTGCAGCAGCGCAAAGGTTAGAGAGGGAGCACTTGTCAGCGACAGAGGGAGCTTCAACATCGGGAGTGTCTCTAGCTTGACAGAGATGTCAGAGTTGGGAGATCAGTGACTTACTTCTCAGTAACTGAGTTGCAGTGCAACAGTTAGCAGTGGCGGTGCTATGGGCAGCACGATGCAGCGTGATGAGAGGGGATGCAGTGCAGACGCAACAGTGGCAGTGGCAGGGCTATGGGCACTAGCACGGATGCAGAGGGAGTTGTTGTACAGATGCAGCAGTGGCAGTGGTAGAACCATGGGGTGGCAGTACAGGTTGTAACAGTAGAGATGATGGGCAACAGGCCTAGCGTCAGGGACCGATGCCGGATGATCAGAATAATACTCAGTGAGGAGTATTGCTAGAGCATAGTCCTTGCTAAGGGGGAGTGTTGATTTGGGGTAGCATCGAATGTGCTCTAGACACGAAATTTGGTGGAGAGGCTAAGGCACATGAGATCTCCAATACCTAGAAAGATTTTGGGAAAATTCTAAATAGTTTGGGAGATATTAAAATAATTAATATTTTTAATGGAGTCCCTAAGTCTAAACTTAGGGAAATTAAAATATTAATGTGAATTAATATAAAACCGTGTTAGAATGGTCCAAAAGTCATGGATCAAGCCAGATCTAATCTTAGCCATTGATTAGGGACTTAATCTCGGCCGTTGATTTGTCAACAAGAAAAGTATAAGAGGAGGCTTGATGGTCACTTGGAGAACACAACAAGAGATCAAGATTTCGACCTTTTAGGGTTGGGTTTGCTGAGAAAGTTGAGAGAGTGATTGGAGCGAACAAAGTTCCTTCTATAAATTAATTACTCCAAAAGACTTGGAACATCAAGATATCCATTAAGGATATAAATATTATATTAAATATATGAATAAGAATAAGAATGATAATGATTTACAATGAGAACAAAAAGCTTGCTTATATATCACGCAAGTGTCTCTTCACGAAGAGTCATGTCCTATTAGACATGCCTCTTCAACCTAATTATTAGCTTAACTTAACTATTATTTATGATTATTATCTTTTACATTATATTTATATTATTTATATATTTTATTCGTTACATTGCCTCCTTCTTCAAAAAGCTTTGTCCTCAAAGCTTGTCGATGAAAAAAGGCTTGATCTCTTTTTCGGCTTCGAAAGTCTTTCTGTTTTTGAATAGTCATCCTCGTCGATACAAGTTGATATGATCTTCTTAGTGACAAACAAAATTGTCGCACTGAGAAGGGATCAGACCATCCCAGATTAATCTTCTGTATAGCATTCTGATCACTGGAATTTTGTAACGACTCGTTAGCATAAGACTGGATTGAGATTACATCACTATTATCCGGAACATCAGTTTGTTGTTTCAGTTCTGACTTGTTCAAATATGTAGCATGGTTGATTCATCTGTTCTCATGATTCGGATGCCGATATGGAACCTTTTTTGTTTGATTTTTCCTTACTGGGCATGCGGCAATTTTTATATTTTCCTCTGGCAAAGATGTTGTTGAGTTTGCTATGAAACATTCACTGGGGATGTTCATCGTTTGAATTGCAACATCCACGCGCGTCTTTTCTTCAACTTCCTTATCTTCTTCCTGAGTTGTGACATTCACTGAATTGGTATTTGTTGTTTTGTCATCAACTTGAATTCCTACATTTGATGCTTCCTTCTTGATAAGTTGTTGTACCTGGTTTTCTAACGACTTCTTGTCCTTTTTAAGTTTCTTAATTTGCGACAATAATTTTTCGCTATGGTTTTTAAATCGAGAAACTTCTTCATTTTTGTCAATATTGATTTTGTCAATTTCTTTTTGCATATTTGTAATACCTTTTTACCTTCTTGAGACATTATTTTTGAAATATCTGAGATATCTTTTGGTGTTACTAAATTTGGTTTTAGTGTAAAATCTTGGAGTGTTATTTTCTTATTCTTGTAAGAAAATGTTAAAAACTTTTTCTTAGTATTTAGAATAAAGGAACTTAGAGTTTCCATCCAAGGTAAACCCAAAATAATGTCCCCTTGATTGTTCCATAGGGTCTGAACTGAGAATTGTGATACAAATGTATAATCTTCAATGTTTAACTGTAAATTGGCTATGTCATATATTTTATTGCGAAAAAGGTCTAATTCTAAATTTTCAGTTATATTCGACTTTGGAATCACTAGTTGGTTTGCGATTTTAGGTGTTATATAATTTGCATCTTTTGCTGGAGAAATAGAAATAATAACATATTTTCCTGCGAGAGTTCCTTTAATGTTAAATAATGCTTTACCGTCTCTGGGTGCGGTTTCTAGGAATCTTATGGCCTTCATTTTTGTATTAGACTCCATTTTTGCTTCTTGAATATTAAATATTTTTAATTAACTTTTTTTTTTAATTAATTGTTTTTCAAGAAATTTTTTTTCTTTCTATTATTTCTTTTTTATATATGATATATTCTCTCTCCTTTTTTTTTCCTCTCTTTTTATATAATTTCTCCTTTTTTTGTATATATTCTTCTAATCTATAAAATATATTTCCACTTCTCTTTTATAAAAATCTAATATTATATATATATATATAATTTCAAATATTCTCTTCTTCTTCTTCTTTTTTTGTTTCGGTCTTTTAATAAAAAAAAATTATTTAATAATAATTTTTATATATAATTATAATTTATATATATTATTAAAAATTATAATTATATGAAATTTATATATACTTTTTTGAGACCCACTTTTCCTTTTATATGTAACTATATAAGGCTTATATAGTATCACTTTTTATAATTATAATAATATTTTTTTCTCGGAAAATTTGGATGAGACGTGACTCTTTAGATTTGAACGATTAAAATTATTTAGATCACACCTTTCTCTTGGTACGGTCACAATCTTTAGATTTGAACGATTAAAATTATTTAGATCACACCTTTTTTCTCCAATGTTATCAAAATATCTTTTACGTTTAAAATACCATGGGCTATTACCATGGGTTGTTTTTAAAACCTCCTGTAAAGGTAATATTTACCTTTCACGTAAGAGCTTTTGTATCCTTTTTTTTTCTTGAACTTTTAAAATAACATGGGTTGTTTTTAAAACCTCCGTTAAAATATTCTCCACGTAAAAAGTAAATGTTATCCACGTAAAAAGTAAAACGTATTCCTTTCGTTTTTTTTAACTTTTTAAACTACCATGGGCAATTACCATGGGTTGTTTTCAAAACCTCGGTTAATGTTCTCCACGTAAAATGTAAAACTTACCACTGGTTTCGAAAACCACGCGCTTCTCCACGTAAAAAGTCTTAAATATACTTGAAAAGGTTCCCGCTTATCTTTATCATGCACTTTTTTATCAATAATGTAAAACCTTTTTTTTTATATATATATTTTTTCACTTTTTGTTTGTTTGTTTAGAATATATTATTTCCTTTCCCCTTTTTTTTATATACCCTTCTTCTTTATTCTTTATTATTATTTTTTTTTAATTAGTTAGCAAATGGCCAAAGACCTAAAAAATGGAGAATCTCCCAATATTATAGCGAAACGCTTCAATTATGACAACAACAAGGTTGATGATAGGTTGATAGCCAAAGGCCTGGTGATCACCCAAACGTGGCTCTGATACCAATGAAGCGAACAAAGTTCCTTCTATAAATTAATTACTCCAAAAACTTGGAATGTCAAGATATCCATTTAGGATATAAATATTATATTAAATAAAATGGATAAGAATGAGAATGATAATGATTTACAATGAGAACAAAAAGCTTGCTTATATATCATGCAAGTGTCTCTTCATGAAGAGTCATGTCCTATTAGACATTCCTCTTCAACCTAATTATTAGCTTAACTTAACTATTATTTATGATTATTATCTTTTACATTATATTTATAATATTTATATATTTTATTCGTTACAGTGATCTGGAGTTGCAGCTGGGGGGCAGTGAATACAGACGCAGAGAGGCAGAGATAGTGCCAGGAGGATCAACGCAGTAGCTGGGAAAGCTGACGTAGAGGGTAGAAGTCGGAACTGTTGGGAACAACCCGAACTGTAGGGAAAGATGACGCAAAGGGCAGAAGTTGGCACTACCGGGAACAACCGAAACTGCCTGGAACTGTCGGGAAAGCTGACGCAGAGGGCAGAAGCCGGAACTGCCGGGAACTGCCAGAACTACCAAGAATTGCCAGAACTGCTGGGAGCGCTGATGCAGAGGGCAGAAGCCGGAATTGTTGGGAATAGTCGAAACTGTCGGGAATTGCTGGAATTGCCGGGAAAGCTGACGAAGAGGGCAGAAGAGGCTGACACAGTGCCTAGAAGCTGACGCTGGGGTTTTTCGTGGGGCAAATTGGAGCTGAAGAGCTGTCGGAGTGTTTATCCGGGGTTTCAGTCGGAGCATCTGTCTCCAAAGGAGAGGTACTTCTGCCAAGATTTTTCTTTGTTGGGTGAGTCGGATTTGGCACCCATATTGTCTTCTGAAACTGCTTAATAAATCAAACCCTCAGATAGTTGCACTGGTTTTCCCGCATTGGGTTTTTCTGGGGACATTATTCCAAAAATAACGGTGTCATTTGTGTGCTTGTTTCTGTTTCTTTCAGTTGATGATCTGTAATGTGTTGAGCATGTACTTGTGTTTCTTTTCAGTATTTACATGGTAAATAACTCGTTAATTAATCAGAACAAGTAGGAAGGAATAAATCAGAAAGTACATAGAGGGTTTCTAACTGTTAAACTTAGAAACTTCAACCATTTCCACTCACCATACTTTTGTTAGGATGACTTTGTTTAAAGCCCTATATGGCTATGACCCCCCTAAACTCAGAAACTTTTTATAGATGGACACCAAAGTTCCGGACATCAACTATATAGAGGAATTCCAAATAGTGTAGTTTCGAGGAGATTGGATATTCATATACCTTCAACCATATAAACAACTTTCTTTTAATTAAACAAAGATAAAATAAGTTAGTGCCAAAATTCTATGGCCCCTGCCAAATTAGCAGAAAAATAAGCAAAGTCGCTCATGTTTTAGATATTTTGGATAAAAGCAGAGTTGATATTATTGATAATGTGTTCTATATATCTTGTTTGAAGAGAGATTAGGAAATCATTACCCAATACAAAAAGAGTTATGAGTCCTTCACAAAGAAGGCAAGCTCATCTTGGAACCCAAAGGTATTTTTTCAATTTGGACAAAATTTTTACTCTCCAGATGAATAGAAGAATACATTTTCTAGTGAATATCTTATTAGTTGATAGTGCTTATGGAAAGGATGGGCCTTTGAAGACAAATATCCCTTTCTCTTATAGAAAAAACATTTTAAGGGAATTTCTTGCAACAGAGATAACTAATCCCTAATCTACTAAGAGTAGCGACTATTCATCATAGCTGCGCCTCTTCATCAATGTAAATAACTTGTACTTTGCACATTGTATTTATTACCCATCAGATATCCTATTCTATTATTTTATGATATATTCACAATAAAATTGTATATCTTTTAAGTCTCGGACACCAGGACCTGAAAATTTAAGTTTATACCAAACATCCACGAATGCAGTCTGCAAATTAGGTCTGTGCTTTAATTTCCTTACTTATCATCTTCTCTGTTCTCTTAACCATAATTTTCTGTGTGGATCAACAAGAGAAAGATTCAAGCCTAAGATTTAGTGATCTAGAGAAAGGATTGGAATCATCAGCCACCATTCTACTGTCATATTTCATGCTTGAGATCGCAGTGTATATGTTTGGTTCTTTGGAAAGGATCCCTACAAGTAAAAGGCTTCTCAATGGCAATCCTCTTTCTAGGGGTTGGCTAGTTTGTCCATTTTCCAAGGATTGACTAGTTTATCAGCTATTGTAGATCGACCTTGAGGGAACAGTTGTGTTGCTTAGCCTTTGGTGGAGGCTTTGTTAGTGGTATTTTTAATTTAATTGGGTTAGGTTCTATATTGATGGGGGTAGAACCTATTAGAGAATGGCTCTTCTAAGAAGGGAAGGATGTCTTTCATTTGCCATTTTCGTCAGCCTTCCATCTGAGTAAAATCTTGCTGCAACTTCTTAGCAGCATTCTTACCAATGAGTGAGTAGTTCTTTTAACTCTGTGCTTTGAGCTCTAGCATTGGTTGTGATAATTTGGTTATATGGACTTTTCTTTTTGGTGGACTTAATTCCTTAAGCAAGGCTTCAAATTTCAATAGCCTCATTCAGGTCCTAGGAGAGGTTCAGTTGAACAGGCTTACCCAGCAGAGCAGGAGCAAACATTCTTGATGGTTTCATGAAAAATAAACCCTCATATTGGCACATCAATTGCTTTTGAAATTGCTATAATGGCAACAGTCGACCAGGAAACTCAACCTATAAAAGGCAGTGCAATTTGACTGAAACTTTTGCCCAGAACTGTGGGAGAAAATTACCACTGTTCTGTAACACATCCATGGGCAGCATCTCAAGACTTCAGTGTTATGTGATGTTTCTGATATCTAAGGCTTTGCAGCCACGGGTTTCTCTGGCTTCTCTCACTTACGTTGTTGTGATTTCTTCTGTATGTGTTGTTTCCTGTGCTGTGCCTGGAAAGGGAGAACTTGGTCATTACAAATTGAGATATACTCGTATAGCATGTAAGTATGTTGGGACTATTGTGAGGAAACACAAGAAGTAAATATAGCGTTTATATAATATAATTTTTTTTTATCTTATTACAAGGTGAGATATATTACGAATTTATCAAAATGTTTTTGCAATCTTGGAATCTATCCGCAGTTTCAGTGTTTCACAAACATTGTATGTGTGGTGAAAGTTGCCCTCCAGAGAAAATGTGGTGCTCTCAAACATGGGAAAAGTCTATTTTGTTTGTTATTATGTCCAGGGATTTTGATTTTCTACAATTTTCTTTGGTTATTAACAGCTCGATACATCATGTAACGATATCCAGATGAATCTAGCGTAGTTCTGGACAGATCACATATGGATGCATCCTATATGATTTTTCAGATATGGATCCATCTTATATCATTTCAGATGTGGATTCCTGATGGATCCAAGCAGATATGTACATCTCAAGCCTATAACAGATTAGATAAGATAATGTTATGAATAAAATATATATAAAAGTAATACAAATAATGTAAATAACAATAAAATTGATTAAATGATTAATTAACTAAGAATTAGTAGTGAAGAGACATGTCTCTAAGGACATGACCGTTTGTGTAGAGGTATTTGCTTAAGTATGTAAACAGGTCCTCACCCTCATTGTAATCATCTCACTTATATTCAAATATTCTTATATATAATTACTTGTCCTACAATGGATGTCTTTGTCTTCGAACTGTTCTGAAGATTATTGTGAAGTACAAATTTTGTTTGTTACATTGGTATCGGAACATTCCTTTGAGCATAAGAACTTTGTTCATTACATTGGTATCAGAGCGTATATGTACATTGTTCGTTACATTGGTATCAGAGCATTCCTCTGAGAATACGAACTTTGTTTGTTATAGATAAGATAATTAACTATCTTAATGTCGGAACAAATGAGTGAGGAGTATGTTGAGCAAAAGCACAGTGTGGGAGTGCGAAAGTATCTCCTAGAGCAAAAGCTAAAAGAAAGAAGCTAAGCAAGTATTAGATATAAGAAGTCTAAATGCTGAAGTACAAGAGTACATAATGATGTATTAAATAGTAAGAGCAAGGCCTTATCTAATAAGCCAAGAAGAATGCATAGGAAGTATAGAAAACTAAGAGCACGGGAATGCACCAGTGGCGATAGTAAATCGTTTATTAAAAAAACAATTAATTTAAACCACAGTGATTCAAGACTCTGACTAAGCTTTGAAATATTCTTAAAACTATACCTAGTGTGGAAGATTAACAGCATCCTATCTAGGATGCTCTCTTATTCTCTCTGCCGCTCATCTGAAGATGGATTTGACTGATTCAGCTTACCTGTTCTTTAGAATATGGCACCATCTAATTCTATTTTGGTAATGTTTGTTATTGGCTTTATTAATGTATAGTAGAAATTCTGTTATTCTGAATTCTTTTCGTTTTTGTGCAGATGGTTTACATACACTTTTTTTGTTATTTTTTAATGAATTCAGTGACAGATTCTTAGGTCTGTTTTACCCTGTTTTGGGGCTCAGGGCTTGAAATTTGATTTGAGCGAGTACGGAACATGTGACAATTGTTGCATAAAGAAATATCTTTTGATTCAGTGGGAGCCCCTTGGGTATTATGTTTATAAGGATATCTGTATTAGAGATTAAAGAATCTTGTTTTGTTATTTTGGATGTTGCATTATCTTTTTTCTTGTAATTTGTTTAGCCTTCTTAGTTTTAGCATGTTATTGAATGAGTCTATTTGGTTGGGTTTTCTCAGGGTGCTGTTGGATTAGCAATTTGGGTAGCATCTATAGCAAATCAATCAAAGGATACTGAGTCTGGAGATGCACAAGGGTTGCTGCATACATATCTACCTTTGACAGAGAATGGGGTTGAACAGAATGGACAAAACATTTTAAGGAAAGCTGGTGATGCAAATGAAGTAGAACTCTGTATTGTATCAGATGGTATTAGGGCAGATGTGATTACTGACAATGATCTCTTACATGATGTAAAGGTGCGGTTCTAGATTTTGCATGTCTTTGGAGATGTCCATGAAGATTCATGTCAATTTCCTACATTATTTAGAGCTGGTCTGACACCCTTTGTACTATTTCTTGCTTTAGTAAAATTTTCACATTAATTATTAGGTATCGCAAGCAGTGTCAAGTAAGATTTTATTTAAGAATCCTTTTATCGCTTCTGTATGCTGCACAAATAATCTGTCATCTAAGTGATGTTCAACCTCTTGCCACTTTTTTCAATGGCATCTAGTAGCTGTTGTATTAGTATATATGACATGATCCTTATCTTTTGCAGGTTTCTCAGGCCATGTCAACAAGCTATGTTAAAGTCTCTGCGAATGTTACATTGAAAGAGGCAATACAACTCATGATAGAAAAGAAGCAAAACTGTGTGCTTCTTGTTGATGATGAAGGTCTACTAGAGGGCATCATGACTCTTGGAGATCTCCAAAGGCAGGTGCAAGGGGCAGCCGATGCTAATGCCCAGGGTGATACAATTACGTTGGATGTAAGTGTGTTTAAAATTTTGGGTGACAAACTTTTCATATTTTATTTTTTTTCTAAATTTTTTGGCACACTGAACAACAATATACTTCTGTGAGGCTTTTTCCATTCTGTTCAAGAAAGTGTTTTAACTTGTAAATTATTTGGGGCGGCAATTTTCAGGTAGCAGATCTCTTCGGTAGCATATTGTTAAAATCTTTAATTAGAAAAGACTTTCTTTGCTTTTTGGTCATAGATCTTTCCTCAATTTCTGCCACTCAGACCAGAAAAGTTTGGTCTAGTGGCATTGATCTAGATTTATATTCACATGCATTTTGTTTTTTTTTTCCATTATATGGTTTTACGATACTGATTTGTGGGGGAGTCTGGTGCTTCACCTAGGCATTTTCTTTCTTTCTCTCCATGCTATTCCTCCTATTGTTTTTTGTTGCTGTATGTATCCTTCAGGTTTACTTCATAATTTTATACTTTTGCAAATGAATTCTCTAGTAGGGGTCTTTGGAACAGTATCAGCCAAAGTAGTGCAACTGTATTTTTATGTCATCTGAACTAACTCTTCGGGCATTGTGTGCATTTTCTGTGATTTCTTTTTTGGATAGGTACATATGATTTGTTGTATCAAGTTCAACTAACTTTTGGCTGTCCCAGTATGCAAGAACTAATCAAATATTGTCTTGCAGGTAAATGCAACACCAGTTTCATCTGTTTGTACACGGCGAATAAATTATCGAGGACATGAGCGTGGGATTCTGGTCTGTTATCCAGATACAGATCTGATGATGGCAAAAGAAATTATGGAGGCTAGAGGAATAAAACAGTTGCCTGTTGTTACACGTGGTGGAGAGCGAAGGCAAGAGCGAGGGCATACACTTCTCGGTTTACTATCTCATGACAGCATTCCCAATTGTCTGAGGTTGGGCCCTCTTATCTCTTCTACAGTTTTCTCTAAACATGATTGCTTACTAAAGTTTCTTTGGCCCACTGAAGTTTACTTGTGGTATAATCTTTAGGTTGTTTTCCATACATAAATAAAGGTAAAAGGTACATTAATAAGGTAGCTTTTATTATTGAAATTATCTTACCATTTACTGTACAAAATTTCTTTCGTAAAATTCTTCTGAGTTGGATAGTTGCCCTGTAACAATGTTAAATTATAGTGAAATTGGTCTCTTAGTGCAAGAATTTTTGAAATCAAACTTGAATGAAATTCTTGGAGTCACGTTGACTGAAATTCTTGTATTCACATTGAAATTATTTCCTTTTTTCTTTGTATCTTTGTGATTCAGGGAAGCAAGAAAACAAGTCATGGCACTAGCTGCTCAGTCAAGGCAGGATAAAGATGACGAGATCCTGCTTAGTGGACACTGAAAATATAGCTGTTCACTTGGAAAAGAATTGATTTTTGACTCCTGCCATGTGTGCAAGGTAGTTCATAAGCGCGGAGAGCTTCTTTTATTGGTTATACAGTGGGCAAATTTTCTTTTGGGTGGGATTTCAAAATTCTCATAGCAATAATACTATGATGCATCAACCTAACTTGGGCTGATCTCTAATCTTCTCATATTGTCATCTCTGACAGTTTGTACTCGTAGAAGTCATTGTCCTGTTGAAAGATCAATAGCAATGAATTTAACAGGAAACTGAAGATCTTATTCTCAGTCTCCAGCATTTAGTACTGTTCAGATGTGTTACTTATTTTATTTGGCAGAGCCAACAACTGGCCCCATTATTAGTTATTTAACCTTCTCAGAATTGTGCATTATGAGAGTAACATAAGGCCTTGGTATCAGCAACGTTTGGCCTCTTGATTCATTTCATGAGACAAATGCGAGACCATTGAGCTTGATGCATTCTATGTTCTACTGTAAAATTTTCATGATATGGTGCTCTAAAGAAAATGAGCACACACATAAGCATGCACTGCTTATTGAGCTATGTAAAAGTAACTAGAGTTTGTTTTGGTCATGCTCTTACACCAATCTTATGTAATGTGCACTGCTTTTCATTCCGATTCAACTTTTAGCAAGTGCAATCATTTTCAAGTTACAATGTTGTGATTCATTATGACGATCTATAAAATTGGATGTGGTAATTGTCACATTTTAGTACAAGGCCGTTCACCAAGTACAATAGACAGACAGCTGGGGGACTTTTTTTTATAAGGAATTGCCTCCACAAACATTATGCATTATTTTGGACTTGGGTTGATCTCTTTATCTAAGGGCCATCTACTTGTTTGAAACAGCTGGGGGGCTTTTTTAATAAGGAATTGCCTTTGCAAATTTCACATTATCCATTATTTTGGACTTGGGTTAATCTCTTTATCAAAGGGTCATCTACTTGTTTCTATTTTGAGATGAATTTTTGGAGAAAAAGGTTTTAGTGCCTCTATCTCTCTCCATGATCCAATTTTTTTTTAAAGCAAATGGTGCCAGATTTATTCTCATACCATGCTATCTCCTGCAGCCAAAGTTTTGCAGCTTTGTAGCCTTGCAGGGTTTCCGAGAGTAGCAGGTTTTCAATGTTGGATGAACTCTGCACTCCAAAATACCGAATGATCTAACTTCTTATGTATATCTAAAACATTTATATATTGGTGAACCTTTATTTATGCTTTTCTTGCAAAATGATGGCTAGGGTTTTGGAATGTGCTTACGAATTGGTTTTGTTTATGCACATAGCAACACCACGGTGCACCAACTCACTGTGTTATGTGAAGAACTCAAAAGTCTAAACATGACCCCTCTAGTTTGTTTACAAAGTGCCCCAGTGTTTACACGTGCCTTTTGGGCGAAGACTAACCAAATTCCTCTAACCAGCTTTTAACTACTTGCTTCTATATCCAACTTTGCTTCTCTCGAGGGATCAAGAGAAAATAATCCCCCCATAATCAACTCTACAACTGAGTTATTCTCAGTGGAGGAGGTCAAGCGAGGTATACAAAATTTAGCAAGTGGTAAGGCTCAAGACATTAATGGTTTGGAGGCAGAATTTTTAAAGTGGGGTGTGGAGATCTTGGCTCCAATCATTAAAAGGATATTCAACAGGGTTACACAAGGCAATTTTCCAGTGGAATGGACTATGAGCGTGGTTGTCCCTCTTTACAAAAGCGGAGACATCAATTATCCCGCTAATTACCGCTATATGGTCAACCCTCTTCTTGGAAAATTGTTTGGGAGCATGTTGGAGAGTAGAATCAGTGACTGGGCAGAAAAAAATGGTAAAAGAGCTAATGGTAAAGCTGGTTTTAGGCCAAGGCACTCTACCATTGATCATTGCATCACTCTTAGGCACCTCATTGAAAAGATTTGGGACGTCTAGAGCGAGGATGCCTTTCGCTGCTTCATTGACTTCAAAAAAGCTTTTGACATTGTCCCTCGAGATAAGCCCTGGAGAAGAATGGAAGAGCTCAGAATACCAAGGGAGTATAGAGCAGTGGTGCATAAACTTTACTAGAAAGTTAGTGCAAAAATCAGAACTAAGGAAGGCTTCTCTGATTGCTTTGGTAGTGACATAGGGGTTAAGCAAGGGTGCCCTCTTTCCTCCACACTTTTCTTTTCTATATATTGATAAGCTGGAAGAATGGGTGAACAAAGATAGTGGAGAGGGTGTTCAATTAGCAGGGTATGTGGTGAAGTTGCTTATGTATGCAAACAATCTTATTATAATTGCAAAATCGGCTCATGGTTTGAAAGAGCATTTTGAAGGCATTAGAGCTCTTTTGTCAAGAGGTGGGGATGCAAGTAAACACTAGAAAAACTAAAGTCATGATCTTCTCTTTGAAGTGAAGAAAACAAGAATTTAGCTTTATTTTTGAGGGAAAAGCCTTGGAGTTAGTGGAAGAGTATAAGTACCTAGGAATTTTTTTCACAACAGGCTCAATTGGGAGACATGCAGATCTGAAAGGATTCAAGAGGGATGGAGAGCTTCCTACCTTCTTCAGAATAGATGCAGGAAAACATAATTATGGGACTGGAAAACCAAGAAAACTCTATTTGGATTGTTAGTTACCCCGATTTCCCTCTATGGGTGTGAAGTTCGGAGGAGCAGCATGTCAGGCAACAAATGGAGACAGGTAGAAAGAATTCAAAAACACTTAATCACTACCAATCTTAAAGTCAAATCAACTGTCCCAAATGAGATCTTGCTAGCGGAGGCTAGTTTGTTTCCTAAGGAAGCTTTAGCAATCATTCGTTTGTTAACGTATTTAAAAAAGGTAGATGGCATGGATGAGCACTGTTGGCCCAAGTTGATTGTGGTAGAAGAGTTAAAGCGTAGGAAGAAAACTTGGAGGAAGCAGAATGACAAATGGATGGGAAAATGGGCAATGAATTGGCGGGATTGTCCTAATTCTAAATTGGAAATAAAAAAAGTGGGTACTTGAAAAATTTAGGACTGCCATGTGGGAAAATAGGTTGGTCGTAAAAAAATGATATATGTCAATAATTTCAACCCTACATGGTCACATAATGAAAAGATCGATTTGAGTGTCGCAATCAAGGGAAGGGTAAGATTTTGATAGCACAGCTAAGGACCGGATCCCATCATCTTAGATGCGAAACAGGTAGATGGGTAGTTCCCAGGGAAGAGTGGGAAGAAAGGACTTGTGTCTTTTGTGAGGAGGGAGTGGTTGAAACTGAGTGGCACTTCATCATGGAGTGTCCTGCCTATAAGGACATTCGCAGTCAGTGTGAAAGCAACTTGAACACAGACAATCTATGTGAGCTATTTGTGGAAGGAAAACTTCACAAAACGACAAACTTTTTGATCATGATCCACGTCAAGAGGGTTGTTATGGAGAGAAACTTGATTGTATGATGTTTTGTTTATTGGATATCTGGGTCCCTTACACTGTTTTGGTCTCGTGGAAGGTGTTGTAGCTAAATCTAGCACCTTGTGGCATAAGTGTTGGAGGGGAAATATAAAGCCTCCTAGGAACAACCTTTGGGTTGATTGTAGACCAGTGC
>APFE030243384.1:0-13388 GCA_000404065.3 Pinus taeda
TGTTGTAAAATATTGGTGGTTCTTTAGATCAATTGTAAAATCTGTAAAATATTAGTGAATCATTCACTTAATTATAATATATTGTAAATTATTGGTGAATCCCTCATTTAATCTTTACATCAAGTTTTTTTTTCCTTCTTATGCATTGATTATGTAATATAAAAATAGTTGTCCAATTACTTCGCTTCAAATCAACAAACATCTTTAGGATTTGGTGGTTCATCACCATCTATAAGTTTTTCAACACCTTGATGTGTAACTATTATAGTAACTATTATGATTTCTTCGCGAATCAAAACTCTAATAATTGATGATCAATACACATTTTTTTGAAATTACACAAAATGTGCAATGAGATTGACTAAAAGGCCAAATATGTAATGAAAGTTAGTTTCCTGTATGATAAAAAAATCAATTAACACAAACTCATATAAAGCCACAATATTCAAGTTCAAAAATATAGCCGATAAAGAAAAATTTTCATTACTTAGTATAAGATGTTAAAAAATAAGTATCATCAAAGGATTTCAACATCAAAAATTATATGTTCTGGTTTCATGAGACTTTAGCTTTCATTTCCAACAACGGAGAAGAGGGTGACAATTTAATATTTGAATTTAAGACATGAGTTTTAAATTAACTTGCATACCTCCACCTCCTCCTCCATATCCAACTCCTCCTCATCATGCTCATCCTAATCCAACTCCTCCTCTCCTTCACATTCACCTCCCAAACCAAATCCATCTCCACCACATTCCCCTCCTTCACCACCTCCATCTCCACCACCTTCTCCTCCTTCTCCTCCTCCAACACCTACGCATCTACCATCAAATCCTCCACCACCACCTCCACCTCCTCCACCTCCTCCACCACCATCTCGTCCTCCACCACCTACACATCCCCGACCACCTCCTTCAGCACCACCTCCACCTCCAGCTCCTCCACCACCTCCACCTCTAGAATCAACTCCTCTTTCTCCTACTCCAGCTCCACCTCCTCTTCCCCCACTTCCACCTCCACCTCCTCCAACTCCTTATCATCCACCTACACCTCAACCTCATCCACCACCTATGCCTCCTCTCCTGTATATTCCTCCTCGTCCACCACCACCTCCATGAAAACCTCCTCCTCCTCCTCCGCCTCCTCCACCTCTACCTTCTCCACCTCCACCACCACTTCCTCTGCCTCTGCCACCTCCACCACCTCCTCTACCTCCACCTCCACCTCGACCTTCACACTACCGACTCCACCTCCACCTTCACACTACCGAATCCACCACCACCACCTCCACCTCTTTCTCCTCCTCCTCCTCCTCCTCCACCTCCACCTCCACCTTCACACTACCGAATCCATCTCCACCTCCAACTCCACCTTCACACTACCGACTCCACCACAACCACCTCCACCTCCTTCTCCTCCTCCTGCTCCTCGTCCTTGTCCTCCTCCACCTCCACCTCCACCATCACATCCTCTACGTCCACCTCCACCTCCACCTTAACACCACCAACTCCACCACCACCACCTCTACCTCTGCCTCCTCCTCCACCACCTCCATATTCACACCATCCACCCCCTCCTCGACTAGCTCTAGCTTCATGTCCTCCACCACCACCTCATCCTCCTTCTCCTCTTCCTCCTCCTCCACATACTCCTCTTCCTCCTCCACATCCACCTCTTCCTTCACCACCTCCTCCACCTCCTTTTCCTCCATGTCATGTCAAATTCCACCTCGTCCACCAGATCCATCTCCTCCTGCTCCTCCACCTCATCCTCCACCTCCTCCTCCTCCTCCACCTCCACCACTACCTCCACCTCGACCACCACCACCACCACCTCCTCCTCGACCACCACCACCACCTCCTCCTCCTCCTCCTCTACCACCTCCTGCTCCAACACCTACTCCTCCACATCCACCTCTACCACCTCTACCTCCACCACCACCCTCCTCCTCCTCCTCCACCTCGCCTTCCTCTCGCTCCACCTCCACCTCCTTCACCACCTACATTTATGCCTCCTCTGCCTCCGCCTCCACCTCCACCTCCACCTCCACCTCCTTTACCACCTCCACTTCTGCCACCTCCTCCTCCTCTTCCTCCACCACCACCACAACCACAAACTCCTCCTCCTCCTCCTCCTCGTCCACCACCACCCCCTCGTCCACCACCTCCCCAACCTCCACCACCTCCTCCTCCTCCACCACTTCCTCCACAACCTCCACCACCACATCTACCTCCTCCTCCTCCTCCACCACCTCTGCCACCTCCTCCTCCTCCTCCAACTCTAGCTCCTCCACCACCTCAACCTCCATGACCTCCTCCACCACCTTAACCTTCACCACCTCCTCCTCTACCTGCACCTTCACCTCCACCTCCACCTCCTCTACCACCTTCGCTTCCACCACCTTCTCCTCCTCCTCTACCACCCCACAACCACCACGACCTCCTCCTCCATCACCTCCCCAACCTCCACCCCCTCCTCCTCCACCACCTCATCCACCACCTCTGCTTCCTCCTCCCCCTCCACCACCTCCTCCTCCTCCACCTCCATCTCCTCGACCACCTCAACCTCCACCACCTCCTCCAAAACCTCTACCTTGACCACCTCCTCCTCTGCCTCCACCACCTCCTCCTCTAACTCCACCTACTTCACCTCCACCACCACCACCACCTCCACCTCCTTCTCCACATCTCCTCCTACTCCACCCCCACATCCCCATCCACCTCGGCCTCTCACTCCTCAGAAAACCTTAAAAAAAATTCAAAATTACATATCATTTCATTCTCCTTATTTATAATACTTATTGCTTCATTTTTTACCGTGATAATTTAGATATCAATATATACATGATGATATAGCAAATAATATGTATAACAATTTGCAATATAAATAGGTAATTATGAGAACAACAATTTAATTATTTTTTTTGTAAAAAATTGATATAAATAGTATCAAAAAATATCTAGAAAAATCACTCAACTCATATTCTTAATTTCCAAAACTTTTTAAAATCAACAAAGTAATTATATAAAATCATTAAAAAATAAAATAAAAATAAAAACTCCGAAAATAAAAATTAAAATAAAATTCTTGAAACTCCAAGTAACATACAAACACAAAACACAAACAAACTTCATAAAACCTCCACTAAGTACGATGGAACAAGAATAATAATGATATTATAATCTCACATATGTGGTGTCAAATGTCACCAAATAAGGTTAAGTTGGCTGAAACAAAGGATTACCGAAAGAACTCTTTGTATGCCTTCAATACCTTGGCTGCTACAATGTATGTCTAATGTATTGGTGTATTTCTAATATATTGACTCACTAAGATGTATTTTGACACCTTCATTCAATTTCGACTATTATAACAAAACAAAAATTATGATTTTCAATATCAAAGTTGAAAGAGTTGTTAACATGAAAAATTAACACAATAGACAACATTTTCTCGTTATATTTAGGAAAAAATAAAAAAAAATTCTAACTATTTTAAATTTATTTTTATATTAAAAATTTAAAGAATATATAATTTCAGTGCCAAATTACCATTCAAATAAAAGGAATTGAATCTATTTTCATATTAAAATATAGTTTAACAAATGAGACATCAAAGCGTATCACCCACCCACCCAGTAAACTTTTTCAATCCGTCCTTTGGCAAACTCCCAAAGAGATGAATGTTTTTATAAATTTCTATGAAGTTAAGGTCTTAATCTCAGGTTTTTGGATCATAAGTTTGTGGTTAATTGATGTCTTAGTAACCATAATACAAAAATTCAATCCACACGATTCCGCCGATATAGTAATTGAGCCTATATAGTAATTGAGGACTAATCTTGATGACTAAGCCGTCAGAGTTTGCAATGCGTGAACAAAAGCATAATATAACACGAAAAGAATCAATAAGTATTTCTCATAGTTGCAGAAAAAGAATTATAAACAAGTGTTCAACATTTCAAATGTGCAGGCAAAATTCTCCATAAACGCTGCTATGCATAGTTGCATGGAAAAATTATAAGCCTAATTTAAAACAAGGCTCAAAGAAGATGCGTAGTTTCAAATGTACAAACATAATTATTCACAAACGATATCCATAGTTGTATGGTTTCAAATGTACAAACAAAATTATTCACAAACTATATTCATAGTTGCAGAGAAAAATTATAAACCCTATTTTAAAACAAGGATAAAAAAAAGGCATGATTTCAAATGTGCAAACAAAATTATACATAAACAATATCTATAGGAAAAAGTTATAAACCCTACTTTAAAACAAGGCTGAAAAAGAAGCACGGTTTTAAATGTGCAAACAAAATTATCCTAAAGGATATCCATAGAAATAGTTATAAACCCTACTTTAAAACAAGGCTGGAAAAAAAACATGGTTTTAAATGTGCAAACAAAATTATCGCTAAAAGATATCCATAGTTGCAGATTTTTTTTTATAAACAACACGTGAGAAGAAGGATTCTGCAAACAAAATTATCCTAAATTCGAAAAAGCATGGCTTCACATGTACAAACAAAGCTATCCATAATTGCAGAATTTTTTTATAACCAACACTTCAAAACAAAGATCGAAGAAGAGGAGGTGTGCACACAAAACTATCCATAAACGATATCCATAGTTGTAGAAATTTTTTATAATCAATACTTTAAAACAAAGATCGAATAAGTGGGAGCATGAGTCAAGAATGTTAAGATAATTTGAATGGATAGAAATTGCCTCCTTACCTCCAATGTGATTTAAGTAGAGTTATGAGGTGATAGCTCGGTTGAGTGTGGATCGCACACACGACTTTCATATATTCAGCCCGCCGCTCTCTCAACAAGGATACAGAGCCGTTTTCGCAACAAAGATACAAGGAGCGCTGATCGAACACAGGACCCAACAAAGATACAGAACAGTGTGGATCTAACATAGGACCTTCTGGCGCTCTCCAAACAAAGCTACAGAGGAATGTGGATGGAACACACAACCTTCATATCTTCAGTACGCCCTCTCAAAACAAAATATAGAGACAACGACATTGTGGATCGAACACACGACCCTCTCTCAACAAAGATGCAGATACAGAGGCAACAACATTGTGGATCTAACACAGGACCTTCATAGATTCAATCTGACTTATGGTCGAACATCCTCATATAATAAGTATTACGTATTGAAACAATTGGGCACGTCTTGAAACAATTGAGACAGATTGCTATTTTGAAATCCGCCTTCAACAACTAGGAAACGGCTATGAATAAACTGCTCGGCTTCGAAACGGCTATGAATAAACTGCTCGGATTCGTATTACTCTATCGGCTCTTAACTAAATAGTAGTGTTGTTAGGGTTGAATTCAAGAAATAGTGATTACAAGGGCCCAAAAAGGCAAAAGTTTATGAAAAAGCAAAAATTTAACTATATTTAGAACGCAGAATATTAATTACATTCGTTAAATATCCACAAACAAAAAGAAAAGTAAAAGAAAGGTAACGTTAAATAAAAAGAGAAAACCAAAATAATTAACCCGTAAATTTGAAAATAACCGAAGTAAAAAATTTCTAATTTAATTTCTTGTGAAGTAAAAGATTGACAATTTTAAAGTTTGAAACACCGAATCGTTGATAGTGAAGGAAAAAATTAAAAACTAATTTTTAAAATAACACTTACTTGTTTTCAAAAATAAAAAATTGGTAGTTTTAAAGTAAAACATAAAATGCATAACTTATTTCTACCTAAATTGTAGCTTGAGATTGACATATAGTAATTTTGTTATAATAAATAATTTAGAACATATTGGAACAACAATAAATTCAATTAAATTCATTTGGCTTATAACCCTATAAATTCAATCAAATCCACTTACTTATAATCCTATAATCCTATAATCCTCTTGCCTAATTTGTGTATCATACTTATAAAATATGCACAAGCACAAACATAATCACAAAATAAACTATAATGACAAACATTTAAAATTCTATCATAAAACAAAAATTTGAAATTAAGTATAAGAATATATTAATTAAAAATAGTTGTGATTTTCAAATACACACATTGAATACTGGTGGTTACAAAAAAGAATACATTGTCATTCATGATGTCATGTTCATTTACCAAAATAAGTGAACCCTTATTAAATTTAACATAGATAAGTTATGCAAGCATTAAATTGATTTGAAGTGTAATTCTTGCATTTGATACTATGCATGCTTAAAATCATCATAGAAGTTATTTGTATAAAGTTATTCTAATACATTTTTTTTTCTGTTCACAAATTTATAGAGATACAAACACAAACAAGCAAACCAATAGGTTACATAAAATAAAAACACAAATATTTAATATTGTACCATCATAAAACATGGATTTGTAACTAATTATCAATATATATCGGTTAAAAATACTTATAAAATAATTTGATTCTCGAAGATGCATTGAATAATGATACTTACAAGAAAATCCATAGCCATTCATGATGTTATGGTAATTTGCGAAAATAAATGGAATTTTGTCAAACTAAATGCTAATTTGAACATATATAGTTTAATACACATTAAATTTATTTGGAACTGTAATTCTTGCATATTATATTTAATGTGTGTAAAAGCATCATAAAGGTGATTTGTATCAAGTCAATAGACAATTTGGGAAATGACCTTCCTTTCTTGTTTCCTAAAATTATACACAAACAACAACATAAATAAACACAGAAATACATTACATAAAATAAAAACACAAACATTTAAAATTCATCATAAAACATCAACCTGTAACTAATTATAAAAATCATATTAATTAAATTAAACAACAATTTAAAGATTAATAAGTTAATATACAAATTATGCTCATTATAAAAGTATTTGTTGTATATGATATTACACATGTGTAAAAATATTATACACAAACAAACAACCACATGGAAACATAAGCGCAACAAATAAATACATAGCCTAAAATAAAACCACATACATTTAAAATTCTATCATCATAAAACATGAGCTTTTAAATTTTATGTTTATTTTGTTTGTATTTATCATAAATATGAGGGCCACTTGATATCTTTTTAATTTTACATTGAATGATTTTGGTTACAAAAAAATCCATGGTCATAGCCACATGTGATGTTGTGATTATTTGTATTGTTGAAAAATATATATTGATTAAAGTCCATCATGAAAACTTGTGATTTTGAAACATACAAAAATATGTGATGATGCTTGTAAGGAAAACAAACAACCATTGTTAGTTGTGTTATTGTCATGGGCATTTGTATCTTACAATTTATTGACTAAAAATATTTGTGAAATTTTTATATTATACTAAACAGATTTAACAAGTTATAAACTCCACCCATTCTGTACCATAAAAAATTAATCAACTAGTACACTAATTAAGATCTTACAATTATTGAATTAAATAAGAAAATTGATTAAAATGTAGAAAAATAATACACTGTCATTCATGATGTCATGTTCATTTACCAAAATAAGCGAACTCTTCTTAAATTTAACATAGATAAGTTATGAAAGCATTCAATTCATTTGAAGTGTAATTCTTGCATTGGATACTATGCATGCCTAAAATCATCATATAAGTTATTTGTACAAAGTTTTTCTAATATTCTTTTTTTTGTTCACGAATTTATAGAGATACAAACACAAACAAGCAAACCAATACGTTACATAAAATAAAAACACAAATATTTAAAATTGTACCATCATAAAACATGGGGTTGTAACTAATTATCAATATATGTTGATTAAATATACTCAAATATATTGGTAAATGATTTTGATAAGCACTTAAAAAAATTATTAAATTATTGTTAAAGTGTTATAAAATTCTTAGGGTTTAAGGTTTAGGGTTTATAACACTTAAGTAAATTCTTTTAACAAACACTTAAATAAAAGTTACAAAATGATTTTTTTAAATCGTTATACGGTTCAGTGTATAGGATTTGAGGTTTAGGGATTAGGGTTTATAACACTTTAGTAAATTATTTTAATAAACACTTAAATAAAAGTTACAAAACACTTTTTAAAATGTTATGAAATGCTTAGGGTTTAGCATTTAGGGTTTTGGGTTCAGGGATGAGGGTCTATGGTTTGGGGTTTAGTGTTCAGGGTCTAGGGTTTAGGGTTTGTAACACTTTAGTGAGTGCTTTTAATGAAAAATTAGAAAAAAGTTACAAAATGCTTTTTAAAATGTTATAAAATGCTTATGGTTTAGGGTTTAGAATGTAGGATTTGGTGTTTAAGATTTAGGGATTAGGGTTTAGGGTTTATAAAACTTTAGGAAATTCTTTTAATAAACACTTGAGTAAAATTTACAAAACCATTTTTAAAATGTTGTGAAATGCTAAGGGATTAGGGTTTGGGGTTTGGGGTTTAGGATTTAGTGTTTAGCATTTAGGGTTTTGTGTTTATAACACGTTAGTAAATTCTTTTAATAAACACTCAAATAAAATATATGAAACACTTATTAAAATTTTATAAAGTGCTTAGAGTTTAGGGTTTATAAAACTTTAGTAAATGCTTTTAATAAACACTCAAAAAAATTTAGAAAATGCTTTTTAAAATGTTATAAAATGATTAGGGTTTAGTGTTTATAACACTTTAGTAAATTCTTTTAATAAGCACTTAGAAAAAGTTAAAAACAATTTTTAAAATGTAGAAAATGCTTAGGGTTTAGATATTAGGGCTTAGCATTTAGGGTTTTGGGTTTGTGGTTTAATGTTTAGTGTTTAGTGTTTATACAAATGAAAAATGAACAATTCTTGGATAATGAAAATGACAAAACCTCCTTGCTATGTATAGGAGTGAGGGGTGACAATATAATCAATGCTAATATAACAATAATAATATAGGGGCACATCAATAACAATAGTGGGCTTCTATGGGGCACAATAATAATAATATCAGGCCAATAGGGGTACAAAAATAACAATAAGGGCTACAATGAAAATAGCAATTGGGGAATCACTAGTATTTTAGGGACCTAACATAAAATGCTTAGGGTTTAGGGTTTAAAATGTTATAAAATTCTTAGATTTTAAGGTTTAGGGTTTATAATACTTTAGTAAATCCTTTTAATAAACACTTAAAAGAATGTTACATAACACCTTTCAAAATATTATAAAATACTTAAATTTTAGGGTTTAGGTTTTAGTGTTTAGAGCTTATAAAAATTTAGTAAATGATTTTGATAAACATTTAAAAAAAAGCTATAAAATGCTTGTTAAAATGTTATAAAATACTTAGGGCTTGGGTATTAGGGTTTGCGATTTAGAGTTTATGGTTTATAACATTTTAGTAAATGATTTTAATAAACACTTAAGTAAAAGTTACAAAACACTTTTAAAATTTTACTAAATGCTTAGGGTGTAGGGCTTTGGGTTTAGGGTTCATGGTTTGAGGTTTATAACACTTTACTAAATGATTATAATAAACACTTAAATAAAATTTACGAAACAATTTATGATTTAGGGTTTAGGGTTTAGGGTTTCACGTCTGGAGTTTAAGGTTTAGGGTTTATAAAAATTCAATAAATTCTTTTAATAAGCACTTAACTAAAAATACAAAGCACATTTTAAAATGTTATAAAATGCTTATGGTTTAGGGTGCAGGGCTTACGGTTTGGGTTTTGGGGTTTAAGGTTTAGGGTTTATAACACTTTAGTAAATGCTTTTAACAAACACTTAAATAAAATTTGCAAAACACTTTTTTATATGTTATAAAATGCTTGGGGTTTAGGTTTTGGGATTTAGGGTTTACAATAATTCAATAAATTATTTTAATAAACACTTAAATAAATGTTACAAAAGAGTTGTTAAAATTTTGTAAAATTATTAGGGTTTAGTGTTTATGGTGTAGGGTTTGGGTTTTATGGTTTAAGGTTTAGGTTTTATAACACTTTAGCAAATTATTTCGATAAAAACTTAAATAAAATCTACAAAACTTCGCCCTTCATTAAATGGTGGAGGGTTAATAACCATGTGTTGTTGCTAGGTTGGAAATGTACTTGTCAAGGTAACAGGTTGACAAGCAAGAGACTATTGAATGAATTATCAATGAATCTCATCCATTGAGAGGCATTAATGATTGAGATGGTCTTCCGCACAAATCTTACAAGGAAGATGGATTTTTTCTCCTTCTCTTTTGAGCCAACCCCAACATTCTCTATGCTTTACGATGCTCTTTGTTCCTAACTCAAAGGTCTAGATTATTTCTCTTTCCTCTTACCTCATGATTACTAAGGGTTATTTGTCGATGTGGAATGAATAGAGTTGATCTCATTCGTGGGAAGAAGAGAATTATGAGTTTGAGTAGGAGGCTTTCTAGCTAGCTTACCATAACATATACTCATTGACCCATTTGAACGGTTGTCTCACTAATTCCTCAAGAACAGATGGACCCCACTACACCATAGGAAAGGGTTCTTGGTCTATAATTCCTAGGATCAGTTGATGAGGAAGAGAAATAGAAATGATCTCATATAAGTTACCTACCTAAGAATAGACCATCTCAAGCTGATGGGCATGGAATGATGGCTGACCCCTCAATTTGTACTCCTACCATGGAAAAATATTCAATAATCCTAGATATGAAGGACTTTATGAACCACTCACACAATAATTCATTAAGGAACTTGGTTCTCAAGTGACTTCATCTTGTTCTCCACTCGTGAATATGACTATAAATGTGGATGGATGTATCCTGATAGAAGTTGGTGAGAATATCGGTTCTAGTATCATACCTAACATGCAACTGAGAGTGATTGACAAATTCGTATGACAAAGACATGAAATTATCATAAGTAGTGCACTCAAAGTCAATGTACCATCTGGAAACACCACCAATAAGAGTCTGCTACAAAATAAGCAACCTTAAACTACCATTCATGAATGAGTTGGAAGGGAACCACAAGTTATAAGTGGTAGTATGAGTTGTAGGGTCTTCTTTAGGCTTATTGTTGAAATTAGGAATCTCTACTAACATTTTATGTGGGACAAGTGGCCATGAAAGGTTATGTTTGATGGGATTTTTCATTAACATAGACAAATAAGACAAAGAAAGAGTTTCCAAGAAAGGTGAGCTGAACAATTCTTAGGGTTGGATAAATGCTCTTTGTGGCCCAATTGGAGGTTGTGATCCACTGATAGGTTGGTATGTAGTGTTAGGTTGACTCATCAAAGTGGTTTGGATAGAGTTTCTAGCTGTAGTACTAATGTAAACATATTACTAGTTAATGCCTCCACGCTGAATGCCTCTAGTGGAAAAACAATTTGCAAATGGTTGTTGGACACGTACACCAAAGGGAAATCCATCCACAAAAATCGATTAATGCATTGGAACCACTATAGGAATTTCCTAATCTTGTTCACTATGTTTTGAGATCTCTAGGAGTGTATAAGTAGAAATGCAATGTCCCTAGTTATTATCACTATATCCAGATGGGTGGCAAGGTTGTATGAAGATACATTGACTACTATTAAGAACTTGAAATTATTTTTTATCTTATACTAAAACTCCTACCATCCCGATTTAAAAATAGTAAGACACTATTATCCTGTTGGATGCCAAAATGTGTTGTGGATTTAGTAACTCACATAGACTAGTTAAAGAGTGTGTGACCTTATTCCTCAACAATTATTACTCAATCTAGAAATAATAATAGTTAATATGGTCTCCATTATTATACTATTTTTCTCTCAATAAATGCGGGTAATCAAAATTTATACAGTCATATCACTTTTGAAATTATAATAAGTAAATTTTGAAAAAAATGATGTTATGGAATCCTTTGCAATTATTGATAAATTATATGATCAAATTAAATTACAAATTAATTTTAAAAGTCTAAAATAGTTATTGGTTATGCATTTTTGTAAGAAAAAAAATAAAAATATAATTTATAAAAATAAAAATAAAAATTTACCACATTCTAATTTAAAAAAAAAAAAAAATCGAATAAACAACTTAAAAATTATAATATTATAATAATAGTTATTTTAAATAAAAAAATTGTGTTAGATTAAAAGTAATAAGTAAGTTATGAAATTATAACTAAATTGGTTTAAGTTAATTACAAACTACTTGGAAAATTTTTAAAACCTATTAAAAGTAAAAATAAAATTTAAAATAAAATACTTTATTGTCATTTTTTAAATTGACTTATTACACTTACATTTCTAATTAGTAAACTATAGTTTTATGTATCAAGTTCAAATAGAATTATGAAATATTTAACAATCCATAAAAACTTCTTTGATACATCCTAATATTAAATGGATGGCATATTGGCTTAAATTCAAACTAAAAAACTCATTTAATTAAAAATCATTTTTATATTTTACTGAAAATAATATAATCAAAATTATAAAACATTTAAAAATATATACAAGTAAATTTTATATTCTAAATAAATATAAGGCTCGAGGGAGAGAAAGGGAGAGGGACGGGGAGAGAGAGGGTGGGGAGGGGATATAAGGAGAGGGGGAGAGGGAGAGGAGGAGAGAGGGGGACGATGAGAGAGGGGGAGGAGAAAGGGGAGGGGAGAGAGTGGGAATGGAAGAGGTGGAGTGGGAGAAGGAGGGGAGAGACTGGGAGAGGGAAAAGGGGGAAGGGGGAAGGGGGAGGGAGAGGAATACATAGAGGAGGAGAAGGGGACAGAAAGAGGTATAAAAGGGGGGGGAGAGAGAGAGAGATGGGGAGAGAGTGGGGCGAGAGAGAGGATGATAGGTAGAGGGATAGGGGGAGTGAAAGGATTAGACAGTAAGATAGGTGAGGGGGAGATTATGATTGGGAGAGGGGGAGTTGGAATGGGATGGGGAGAGAATGAGAGAGGGAGAGGGAGAGGGAGAGGGAGACAGAGAGGGGAGAGGGGGGAGGCGAGAGGGGAGAGAGACTAAAAGGGATATTGGGAGAGAGGGAGGGGTTAGGGAGTATAAAGGGAGAGGGGGAGATGGAGACAGAGAGAGAGAGAGGGAGAGAGTGGGAGAGGGTGAATGAGATGAGGAGAAGGGAATGGAAAATATAACATTCAAAACTAATAATCTCAGTTTGAGTTATCAGATTGTTATGTATGTAACGAAAACATGAACGAAGCATATCATCATTAACATGCATTCGTGTGTACCAACAAGTTCATATGTAATGAAAATAGAAGATTTAAAATGAAAACAATGTGGGGTGGGTGGAGAGATGTAGAAGGGGCAGGCGTGAAGGGGGAGAGAGAGAGATAGAGAGTGAGAGAGAGAGGGGGAGGGAGAGAAGGGAAGAGAGAGGAATAAGGGAATAGAGTTATAGAGGGAGATAGAGGGAGAGGGAGAGATATTTAGAGAGAGGAGGAGGAGGGAGGGTTAGAGAGAGGGGGTGAGAGAGCGAGGGAGA
>APFE030243387.1:1844-46940 GCA_000404065.3 Pinus taeda
GCCGTGGACTGTTTCCCTCTCTGATGGTTTTAACCATGTCAAAATACTGGTGTATTGATCTGTGATCTGTTTGTGAGCGGTGTCCTTTTGGTGTTCTGTCTAAGGAACTTACCCTGTATATTCCTACACACAATGGGAGCCTTATGTAAAAATAAAATTCCTTGCTCATGAAACCCATGAGACAAGAATTACAATAATAATTTTATTTTTCTTCTTTGCATCAATTACACGAAACCACAATTACACATGTCATTATGAAGACCGAACCTAGTTACACTTTTCAACACTAACCCCTAAAGATGTAGAAGTTGCATGGTATAATTGAAAATAAAGAGTATTAAAACAACTTGCATGAAAGATAAAGTGTCATGATTCAATATAGACTCTATTTCTTCTCCACTTTGGTCATGTACTCTTCTATCTCACTTGGTGAAAAATAAACTTATAAATAACTCATTAGAAGGCTTTGAATTAATGTACATTTACCTATTTTCCTAATCAAAGCATCTAGAGAAAAAATATGAACAATCATAGAGAGTGGCATGAAAATGCCACTACATGCATGAATTCTAGCTTTTTCTTTCATTCCAATATGTATTTTCTAAAAATAACTTGTAACAAAATGAACTTACAAAAGAATCATCTACACTTGGCCATTCCAATAAGCTAAGTGAAGTTAAATGGATCCCTTTGAGATATCCATGTGATCAAATTGTTTTTGGAAGAATGTATTTGTATAAGTAAAATAATATACCTTCCTTATTTAACCATGTAGGATCCTTACCAACATAGAGTAGTTCTCCTATTTTTGTATTAACGACTTGGAAAACACTTGTTATACATTCAGATGGTTCCAATTCCTTCCAATTCAATATGCATAAACATAGGATAAATGTAATAGTAATGTTTCAATAGAAGAAAACTAAAGAAATGTTTAAATCCAAGAAGCTTTAAATAAAACTTGACCTTAGCAAACTATGATATCCAAATTGGTTATGCAAATTCACAATTACTATCAATTTTGGGAAAATATGTTTGAATATAAACTTTCTCTTTTGACATCTCTCTATATTCATGGACATGTGCCACTTGAAAATTTTCCACCTTTTTCCCTCTATTTCTCATCTTAAATCCTTTAACCAAACTTTCCAATGGATGTTATGTCTTGTAAATTCCTTTTTTTACTACACAACTTCTAGTTCTTGACAATTTCAGTTCTACCCATGACCCAATAGATAATGACATTGATACTCTCTCTCTCTCTCTCGTGACAACAAAGGAGAAGAAAAGCAAAAAACTAAAGGCACATTAATCATGTGATCAAAACTACATATCTAAACTATGATTAGAGAACTCATGCATAGAGAGATTAAAATGGTTTCTATAAAAAGGGTTTGTTCCTAAAAGAGAGTAACTAGATAATAGCTTTGATGCATTTCCCAACTATTATGCTTTCTTTCTTTAAATACAAGTATATCTTAGACACATACTCCCACTTGCAAAAGAAGGAATTCTTAAAATATTTCTATAATTCAAATTTGTACATGCCATAATATAACTCATTTTTTTATGGCTTTATTTGAAGAAAAATATGAAAACCAATCAAAAATAAATAATACAATGAGGCTTCGTATTTAGGCATGTTGTTTCTTGAGATGTTTGTTGTTCCAACTTAGAAAATTAAGGACAACATGTGAAGTTGTAGATTGTGATCTAATTAAAGATGTATAGATGACAATAATAACCACATATATAGTGTCAATAATGTTAATATTCGCTAGGGCTATATTGTTCTTTGCTTTAGATAATTGCATTTCTTCATTTTCATATTAAATTCACCCCACACCATCATACCATTATTAAGTTTTACCACATTTTTTAGCAGCATAAGAAATTATATAGAAGGAACAATATCATCATCAATGTAGCGAAACATAAAGGAACAATAGAAGAAAAACATTCACACATAGAGACGCTAGGATTGGTTGGAGACTAGGGAAAAACTCACTAGGTGGAAAACCCTTTCAAATTCTTCTTCTTATAAGATTGTCATTGAATGTTTCAAGAGTAAAATGATCCACATCTTCAACCGCAAAACTATCCAACAAAATTAAATAATTAACATCCATGAGATGAAACCAACAACACTAATGATAAAAAACCCTGATTCAAAAGTTTGCAATCAACTATCATTAACTAATTCAACTGTTGAACTCTGCGGTCAACTAACACAAACTGCACTCAACTTCAAAATTCAAACCCTAGCTTGCAATTGCACGCAAAGAGTGAAACGTGTGCGACTAAACCCTTTAACCGCACACATGAGCCTACGTGCCTACCATTGCGACCAAAATTTTCCTGAAGCATGCTTGCGACTGGAAACCAAAATCCTAAACATATGTGTGAGCTTTAGACCCTACAATCTTAGACATGTGTGAACCAAACTTCGCGACCCAACCTCAAACTTGTGTGAGGAAAACCAAAGAAAGAAGAATGATCATGATGATTTCCAAATGAGGGTCACTTGACTTGTATTTATAGCCTTCTATGGGCTTCCAATTTCTCTTTTGGGATGACTTGACCTTTTGTGCACATGTGATATTTTCTTCAAAAATACACTTTCTCTTATCCAAATTGAGTGCTCCAATAGTCAAAATTGGTCCTCTCGTCAAGAGGAACCTAGTCGCATGATTATAATTTGTCGCTGATTTTCCAAAAATTAACAATCCCTCTAAAATGGGGAGAAATTTCAATCCTATCATCATATCATGTCCCATCTCAAGTATCTCGCCATCAAATGTCGTCACTGCTCATCTCAGTTCATCTCTGCTTATCCATGCTTATCTCTTTCTTGTCTATGATCATATGTTGAACACTCGAGAATCTAAAAGAAGAAGAATTTGACATTGGAGGGGAGATCAATCTACCACTTTATATTCATCGAGGAGCCACTTCTACCACTCGGGATCACTGCCAACGGGAAGCCATTGTTGCTACCTGGGAATCTCTGCTAGCAGGGAGCCAATGCTATGACCCGAGAACTTTTCTAGCGAGGAGCCAATTCTATGGCTAGGGAAACTTTTCCAGTGCTAAACCAAGCTATGACTTGAGAAACTCTACCAACAGGGAGTTAATTCTATGAACCAAAAAACTTTTCCTGTGGGTAGCCAATGCTATGACCTGGGAACCTCTGCCAGCAGGGAGCCAATGCTACGACCCGAGAAACTATTCCAGTGTGGAGCCAATGTTACGACCTAGGAAACTGTTTAAGGGGGGAGCCAATGCTACGAAATGAGAAAATCTAACAAGGAGGAAGGTTCTATAGGACACTCTCACCTCATGTCCATGACAGTGGGGAAGGTCCTATGGGACACTCTCACCCCATGTCAAGCAATAGGAAAGGTACCACTTACCAAGCAAGGATCAAAACCATCTGATGATGTAATCAATGGGTGAGATACCACTTGGTATGAGGTAAGGATCACAACCATCCTATTGCCTATTGATCTTCCTAGCAATGACCCTTAAGAGTCATGTGGTAGAGAACCTGCATCTCTAGCTTGAGTGGAATGTCACTTACCATAAATAGTAAGGATTGCACCTAAAACACATATTTCATTGAATTTGGAATTATGTAGTGGATCTATAATTTAAAAATAACCAAAAAACACAATTCTAGTGAAGTCCTTGTAATTAAAAATATATAATTTTAATGAAATATGTGTTCTAACTCAAGAAACCATCACCCATTTTCCTTCTTCCATGCGATTGGGAGGCTTATAATTTCACCCTTTAATCTTCCTCCCAGTGATTGTGGCTTGGAAAACAAGAAACCTTCTCTGCACAAATCATAACTTTAAAAAAACATTTTCAAAAGCTTCAAATGTTAATTCATTTTTAGAATTCTTCCTTCAACAGTGAAGTGTCTATGAATGATAGGTATTGGGATCTTATGGATAGTTTCTCCCTCTAAATGGGAAGCTTATTTAATCATCACCATCAACCTGTCTATCATAATATTGTCATGTTATAACAAAACTGCTAGATCACAAACTATATCAAGTTCTTAGGTATATATCATAACAAGTCATCATCATGTCATCAAGGGTTATTGTCATGTAAGAATATCTTCATACTTCAAGGATCATAATCATATCATCAAGTCAAGGCATCCAATTCTACCACTTGTTAGATTTACTAAGCTTAAGAAAACCTTACCAATGTCAACAAGAGTATCAATCTTATTGTCACAGTTTCATCATGCTTATCACAAGCATTAACAATAGTATCACGTTACCTTATATAAAAATCAATGTATCTATCTTTCTTTATGATATTAGGAAATTCACGATGTCTAAAATGTAAGATGCTTGCCAAATATCACAGGTGCCAATATATCACATGTACCATAAATCAAACTTAGTTTCATATGCATGCATGGGGGTGATATTCTTGTCATACCTTAGGGATTACCATACCATCTGTTATTGCACCTTATATTCCTTGTAGTATTCATATACCTTTGCAACTTGTAATACTTATTTGTCATTGGAAGCTATAGCACTTTATCAACTTTCCACTAGCTCTTCTCTTTCTGCACTAGCTTTCTTTTCCTTTACCTAAGATGATCCTAAAGAAGGATCTTCTTTTCCCATGTCATATAGGGGTTAGAAGTATACATATACTAGAATATTCATGTAGGAATCAATAATCAAATAAAAAATAATAGTGTCATAAAGAAATAACATAATTCTAAAAGGTACCTATATTTAATGAGAGGTGAAAATATCCCTCTTGAACAAGACTTCAAGAGTCAGTGTTGTCCATAACAATTTTTCCTTCCATATTTTAATCGACTTCATCAACAACCAAGGCCATCAAACCTAACACAATGCTAAAACATGTTCACGTTGATCATGTTTCAAAATTGCAAAAATCAAGCCATCATCTTATCCCATGGTTTCTTCCAAACACTAACCTCATGTCATCCATCAAATTTTAATAACCATATTTTCTAGGGTTTCTTTCAAACTCCGCCTTATTTTAGGTCTCCTTCATCTTCTCTTTCTTCCATCAAAGGTGTCTTCTCATGGGTGATCTCAATGACTTTTATTTAGCCCAACTTTGAAACTATGCTAATTTTTCTTAGGGTTATATTGTTCTTTGCTTTAAATAATTGCATTTCTTCATTTGCATATTAAATTAACTCCACAACATCATAACATTATTCAGTTTTACCACATTATTCAACAACATATGCAATTATATAGAAAAAGCGATATCATCATCAACACTACATAATGTAAAGGAATAATAGAAGAAAAACATTCACACATAGAGACACCAAGATTGATTGGAGACTAGGGATAAAACCACTATGAGGAAAACCCTTTCAAATTCTTCTTCTTATTAGATTGTCATTGAATGTTTCAACAAAGAGAGAGTACAATGATCCATATCTTCAACCACAAAACTATCCAAAAAATCAACTAAACAATATCCATGAGAGGAACCCAAAATATTAATAATAAAAACCTTGATTCAGAAGCCTGCAGTCAACTATCATTAACTACTTCAATTTACGAACTCTACAGTCAACTAATGAAAACTGCCTAAAGCATGCCTATGGCTAGAAACCAAAACCCTAAACACATGTGCGAGCTTTAGACCCTGTAATCTCAGACCTGTACGAACCAAAATTTGCAACGAAACCTCATACCTGTGCGAGCCAAACCAAGGAAAGAAGAATGATCATGATGATGTTCAAATGAGGGTCACTTGACTTGTATTATAGCCAGCCATGGGTGTCTAATTTCTCTTTTGGGCTAACTTGACCTTTTGTGCACATGTGGCATTTTCTTCAAAAATACACTTTCACCTGTCCAAATTGACCGCTCCAATAGTCAAAATCGGTCATCTCAAAAAGAGGAATTTAGTCCCATGATTGGAATTTGTTACGAAGTTGCCAAAAATGAACAAAAAAACCCATTTTGAAATATATCTCCAAATTAGTTATAACCTTTCTCTTTTAATTTTAAAATGTTATAAAACTGAATTAAAATAAAATATTTATAAAATATTTTGATTGTGAAATGAGTTATAATTTTTGGACATATGGTATTGATAAGCCATACTAGTGGCGATGGTACTGTAACAAATCCTATTTACAAATTAGTAATATCCATGGTTAATGATCTTGCTATATTGAAAGTTAAATTTTTATGTGCATAGTAATTAAATTTAAATATGATTATGGACACATTATTTAAATTTATATGGTAAAATACATATTAATCTATAGCTATTATTTTATATTCTATATATTTTAATGTGATTTGTATATTATGATTTTCTTTTATTTAAAAAATTGTTAATAATTTTATTAATAAAACAAAACTACAATATAACAAAGTAAATTTTACTATTTTGAGCATTTTGAGCATTTTATTATCAATTGAGCCAATGTTTAAACTTTTACACTCATTTACTAACACTACATCTCCTCGGATACTTGGTTTTGTATTACTTTTAACTTTTTATTATTATTTAATTAAGCCGACATGTAAATGTTTACAAATATTTACACTACTACAACATTGCCCCAGTGATCTACCAATGCCAAGAGGGATCAAATCTCTCAAAATTCAAACTAAATTTGAGTCCTCTCATCACTTGGTAGATCCTTAATTAAAATGGAGCCATGTTGGTTCTTAATAATAATATTATTTTTATTATATGAATTTCACATTTCTATATACTATCATAGATCCATTTTAAGAACAAATCTAACATGAGCTCATAGGGATCAAATTGCTTCATGTACAAATATATTTGGAGTGAAAAATACAGTGGATAACTTTTCATTATTTAAATTGTATAGGACCAAACTACAAAATATTGATACTACTTCAAAGTGTTAACCATAAAACTTTTTGATGATATATACATAACCTTCTTAAAACAACATATAATATATACATAGTTGACATTAAAACATTGTACATAACATGCACATAGAGACATTTTATCAGCACAAATAAAAAGGGTTTTTTATTATTTTTAATATATATTTTATGTATACATTAATATTAATTCATATTAAAATGCATCAATATTAATTCATATTAAAATATTCTATTGATAATCCAAATTGAATATTAATATACAAAATTAAAATATATTTTTTAACAGTTTTTTTCTATCTATAGATATATATGAAGTTGATATTGACATAAATTATCTCATGTTAAATTTTTTTTGAAAAGTATAAGGTTTAAACTTTTTACTCGCACATTATTTTTTTACTTCTAACTAATTTATATGTATAACATATTCATTTCTATTTATTATAGCTGCAAATATTTTCTATTTTGTTTTTATTTTAAGAGGGAGAGATGTTACTCACACTGAGCATGGACATACTTACGCATCTCCTATACTGAGTTGTAAAGTGAGCCTTTTGGCTCAATAAAAGTATTATCATTCTTAATTTTATTAAAAGTCTGATTTAATATCACCAGAATATTTATTGAATATTTTTAGCACTAATGAGGATATTTTAGTAGTAATGAGGATAGAGGGTTTAAATATATCTCAAAAGTAATTATAACCATTTTACTTTTAGATTTAATAAAAAGAAATATTATAAAATTAAATTAAAATAAAATATTTTGATTATGAAATGAGTTATGGTTTTTGGGCATGTGGTATTGGTAAGCCATGGTATTGTAACAAAACCTATTTACACCAAGATACTATGGGGATGAATATCCATAATTAAGAATCTTGTTATATTATAAATTTATTGTAAGTATTAATTTTTTATGTGCTTGTTAATTAAATTTAAATATGGGTAGAGAAAGGCTATTTTAATTTATATGGAAAAATAGATTTCTATAGAAGTGTGGGGTGATTTAGTGGTATAAATGTTTGTAAACATTTACATGTCGGCTCAATTAAAAAATAATAAAAAGTTAAAAGTAATATAGGGGGAAATATTGTAGTGTCTATAAATGAGTAAAATCATAACATACATATCAAATAAAATATATAACATATAAATTAAGATTCATTTTACCATATAAATCTGAAGACCATAACTCATTTCACAATCAAAATATTTAATAAATATTTTATTTTTTTTATTATCTTCTTTTTTAATTAAAAAGTAAAAAGGAAAAAGGCTATAATTACTTTGGAGAAATATCTAAACCTCTATCCTCACTACGACTAAAAATATTTAGTGAATATTCCATAGAGATTAAATCAATTTTTAATAAAAATAAAATAAAATACTTTTATATATAAATATGTGAAATTTATATCATATAAATAATATTATTAAAAATTAATATAGATCTATCTTAATTTCTTTTTAATCTATACAATCATCATAATATCAATATATTTTTAAAAAACCAATCAAGATTTTCCAAAAAACAAATAAACATAAAAACCAAAATATTCAAACATATTTCTATAACCTTTAATACGATATTAATACATTTCCTAAGAAATAAACATTAAAACACACTTATAAAATCTTTAATATGATATTAATGCATTTCCAAAAAGAATCAATGACATATTTTGCTAAGAAGACGTCTTAAAATCCAAAATTCACCAAATGACATATTTTGCTAAGAAGACGTCTTAAAATCCAAAATTCACCAAATAAAAGAAAATGTTAAAAAACAGAAGAAACTATAAGATTTGTTAGCCTGCCCAATTAATAAAAAAATTCAAAAGCATAACATGATAACAGGGATCATTAACCATATTTCACACTAATTGTATAATAGGACCATCAAATCCATAAATAGTGGCAATGTCATTATTTGATGTATTGCATTTCCATCCAACAACCTCAATGTTTGGGCAAATCCTAAATGCCACTCGTGTTTGACGCCTATCCTTCCCCATCATCATCATGAGAGTTACGTGAATACATAACCAACCACCTCAATGTTTAATAGGATAAGGTATACATGAGAGATAATAATGTGTTTTAATGTTTAAAGGAATTGGCAAATGGGTTGGTTTTATATTTTTTTGGTTTATATTTTTTTATAGGGTTTGATTTTTATTATTATTACTATAATTTTTAGGTGAATTATAATGTCTCTCAACACATAGTTACAAATAAACAATTAGAAATTTGAATATGAAATTTTATATTAATATTTATTTTACATTTTTATAAGCTTGATGAGTTTTTACTAATATCTCAAAATTGACAATACAATCATCATTAAAGTTTCAAATTCTAATATCATGTTGGATACCATTTTTGTAAACACTATGAATTGGTATTTATGTAAACATAACACAATAGATATGTTTAACTCAAGGGACACCTTTATGAGTCTTGATAGAAAGGATGGGGGAATTCATAGCTAAATCAATTAGTCATCTATATAGAAACCTTTCTCAAAAAGTTACTCGCAAACCATTATAAAAAAAATAGACAACATCAATAGAAGCAACATGACAAGCACCTTCCTAAGGTAAGCATGTTTGGAAGACAAAGATATGCAATTAATATTGCTAGTGATTGTAGAGCAAGTTCAATCATATGGTAACATGAAATGCTTAAGAAATTTGGATAACAAAATTAATGGAGTTAAATTTAGTAAAACAAATTCCTAATTATCCATTAATTGCTTGTGTTTCACTTCTACAAACTCTCAAATTATCTCTCAGCTTGGTTTCACATATGATTAACAGGGATTTAATGTAATGGTACATAGGAAAGTAACTCATAGTTTTGAAATTATAAAGTTGTCAATAATAATAGTGAATAAGGAAATATCTTGTGGTTTTGAAATTAGAAAATTACCAAGAATATGTGTACTTGATAATAATAGTGCATAAGAAAATAGTGTTGAGAAAGTGTTTTCATTGATGTCAAGTCTAAGGAGTGTGTTGAGCATGTTGGAAGTTGCAATGTTATGTCAATTTCAAGGGGAGCCCAGTAAGTAAGTTGGTGTGTGTTGATATCCTATGTTTGAGAGAAGTTCTAGTTTAGTTTACAAGCTCCAATAATGGTTCTATAGGTTCATTTGGATAGTCCTCTCAAAGACCTTTCCAATGATATATGACACTAGGAAAGAATTCTAATAGATACAAAGTTATCTCACCTTAAAATTTGTTAAGGTTCCATTTTTTCCAAGTTCCAATGTGCACAAAATAATAAAATTCGGACCCCTCCCCCTCATCAGACATTGGGTAGGAAAGGGGGCCCTGACATGGATATCAACCATCATATTTGTGGTGATGAGCCTCATAAATGGGCAATTATATGGGCTCATTTTACCTCCTAACCTAGTCAAATCAGCCATTCTCTTAGCTTATTGTATGATTTTCTGATTATATATATGCTTATGGAGTGAATTGAGTTAGTTATGATGCCATGTGGTCTAACATGTGTTTAATGTAGATTATTGATGAATTTTGAGGTCAAAGTCAAGGATCCAGTGGACAAATGGTAGCAATAACTGGAAGTGGACAAAGGAGAGGACTTATAGGAGGGAATCCCCCTCATTTATTACTCCTCACTTCGAATTCCCCTTCATTCAACTTGGAGTACAAGCAGCCAAATCATGCACTAGAAGGCAGCCGAGTAAGTGGAGGATGACTGATAATTATCTCTATTTTTGGGAGCGAAGCCTCCCTAATTTTAAATAAGTTGTTGGTAGATTCATTTGTATAAGTAGAGAGGCCTAGGGCCTCACTAGGGTCGGATTTTTGTTGCATTTTTGCTTATGTAAACTCTGCTCAACTTCGAGCTTATTATTTTGTGACAGTTTCATGTAATCTTGCTATTGTTTTAGAAATAAAGATGGAATCCTTTTTGAGTTAGCGCTGAGTTACCTCAGAGGGCTGGAGCTCTTGGGTTAGGGCCCAATCCAAGCAACCAAGCTCCTCTTTACTTGTATTTGTATGCTTATTTCAGTTTTTAGTTTAGATTGTTGTTAGATATATTTCTTTTATAGTTAAGAAGAGGCTGATTTTGATGATTCAGTGGTTTGCTTCCATTTGTGATCTCTATAGCAGGTTAAGCAGTGATAAAAATAAGATTCAAAAGGCTAGCAATAGTGCGTTGGCCTCTCTTCCTCCCTTTGGGACCATGATTTGAGGCAAAGACCCTCTTGCTACCCCAAAAACATAGATTTTCCTCATTAGGACTTCTAGCGTTTGCAGCTTTTTAGTAGGTTAATAGTCTAGTCCTATTTTGCTTCAGATCTTCTTCATCATGCTCACTTCTTTATTTGCGGTAGTCTTCTTTCATGCTTTCCTTTATTGCAACACTTCTCAACATTTCCTTTCATAGATCATAGTTTGGACTAATTTGATGCAAAACTCTATTTTTCTAGATGCACTTATTTCATTACTTGCTTGATCTTATTAGTTTATTGTCAGTTCCTTTGCAGAAGATCTCTTCTTGCAGTAGGAAAACTTATCAGCCATCCCATCCTCCACATGATCCATGCCCTACAGGTCGCCCAAGTCTCACCTTAATTTTGCCTTAGTTCCTGCATTTTCCATAGAAATTCTTCCTCTCTCCTTGAGCAAACCCAATCATATTTCTCTCTCCTAGTGATTCTTGGTAGACCCTAGGTGCCCTAACACCTCATTCCAACCTTCATCCACCTTTTCCACCCCCTTTCACACCCTCAAAATAGTGAAAACTGCTCTCGGCCTCCTCCTGTAGTTCCCTATTTTCCTCCTATAAATTTCCTGTGTCCTCCTGTAGATTTTCCTATATGCTTTTTTTTGAAGGCTGAGTGTGGGAAAAGCCTCCAGAAGGCCACTTGAGACCTTCTAGGACCCATCCACACCATCCTACATGCTCTCGAGTCCCAAAACCACCCTCCAACGCCACCTATTCACTACCACATTCACACACGATAAATTACATGCATATCAAATTCACATAAAAATACATAAAAATCCAAAAAGATGTTTTTTGCTTATTTACTTATAGCAATAGCTCTGTTAGATGTTGTTTACTTCCTTGAGTAGGTAATGGCATTCCTTTTATGGTTCATAGTGCTTTCTGCAAAAGTAGAATTAGTTGGTTAAGTAGGGTTTACTAGGTCTGCTTTACATTTCAGTCTTTCTCCTTTCTGCAGTTAGAGTAGCATATGTAGAGTAATATTTCTCTCCTTTCATCACATATAGAGCTTCTTCTGGAATCCATAGAAGTTTGCTTGAGCTCCTAGTGATCTTGCGCCGGTTGACCAAGTGACAACTTGCAGTAAGAACTAGTACTTGTGCATACAACACTGAAGCTTCCAAGTAAGTTACGAACTACCGGGTTGATAAGAGTAAATTAGGTAGCCCAGGAGTTGCAACATTATTGTTGCAATACTGGTGCTCACCACTTTTTGGCACCATTTCTAGGGAAGCGTCAAAGTATTCTGTGATTATTGTTTTCTTCTGTTTTCTGTTGCAACATTCTGCTAATGGTTTATTTTAGCAAAAGTAGACTAGTCCTTTCTTTTCCTTCAGTTCTGCATTTCCTTGCTTTCCTTTTCAATTCTGCAAATTTCATTTCAACAAGAGTAGACTAGTCATTTATTTTCCTTCAAGTTCTGCATTTCCTTGCTTTCCTCTTCAATTATGCAAATTTCATTTCAGCAAGTTCATTTCAATTAGTTGCAATTTGTTTTGTTCAATCAATTTTAGTTTTGTAGGTACTATTAGTGTGGGGGGGGGGAAAGAAACAAAAACCAACCAAAAATATTTCCTTTCATGCCTCATAGGAATAGAGATAACTCAGGAAATTTTTTGCCCAACACCCCCACTACTTCACACAGCCAGCCTTCTCTCTTCTTTGGCGGATGCGATCAAGAAGAACACTTAGGTGAACAGCGAGACATATTTGAAGAACCTATAGGGGAAGAAGAAGAAGAAAACATTCCTTTAGAGCCAATGGCTAAACACAGAAATGCTAGGGGGAATAAAGAGATAATAGAGGGTACCTTTCCCATTCGGGAGACCAACAAGGACACCAAAATGAAGAATATAAGCCCTTCCGCCTTACCTCATTTTCCATGGTCTGACTACAGAAGATCTTGACACCTCTTTGTTTGAGTTTGCTATTATCTATTAAACCTAGAAGATGAGAAAAAGTTGAAATTTTTCCCTTCTACTCTCAAGGATGCAACACTATGCTAGTTCATGGGATTACCTAGCAATAACATCACAACTTGGGCTCAGATGCAGCGAGCCTTTAACAACAAGTATCGAGACTATTGTAGGTCAAAAGATACTAAATAATAAATTTTCTGAATGACTATAGGAAGTGATGAGTCCCTGGAAGACTATGAAGAGAGGTTCCAGCTCAGTTACAAAAGGATTGGGTGTACACTTGACGCCGAGTCTCTGAAGTTGGCCTTGCTTAGGGGAATTTGGTAAGATCTTTTGACACCCTCCATCTATTGGCCGGGGGAGACATCTACCAACTGTCCTATGAGGACATAAAGACTGTTTTAAGAAACCATTCTAGAGCAGCCAGAAAGAAAGGTAGGGGAAGTCAACCCATAGCCAGTGCCTCTTCCTCTAACTCATCCATTAAAGGAGAAATTGGAAACATGCTGGAAGAATTCAAGAGTGAGATGCTGCAGACTCTTTCCATGCAAATGGATACCTTACATATCAAAAGGAAACAAGAGGAAGCAGAGAGGGTTTTGGCCATTTTTTGCCCTAGATGCACCAGGAGGCATCCTAGGAATGAATGCCCATTGAATTCTATAGAGGTTTGTTCAGTATGCGAAGAAAATCATTCTATAGATAAGTGCCATTCCTTACCCGAACTTAAAGTTGTATATTAAGGGGCTGAGGGAGTCACTGAACAACTCTATTACATAAACCAAAGGAGGCCGTATGGACCTAGACCATACCAACAGGGGATGCAAGGGACATCTCAGGCATACTAAAACCCCAACCAAGTCACTACCATACCTTCTTGGCCCCCCCCAGTTTAGCCTTCCTGGTCCATGCCTCCTCCTTGGTCCTTCACATCTCAATATCAAGCCCAACCAGCCACCCGTTCATTTCAATCCTATGCTCAACCACAACCTCAGTTGAATGCACCTCATCAGGGGTGGAGGCCCCAATAAAACTCTCTTCCTGCTCTTTTGCCTCCACCACCTACCCAACCACAACCGTTACCTCCTGCTCCACCAAAGCAACCCCAAATGCCTGCCCAGCCAAATCCGAACCTGAACAACAGACAGGCTCAACAAGTGTATAGTGGAGAACCATCATGCCCAACTTATGTTGTGGAGATTTAGGAAATTAACTTTTGATCTGGGAGAGTTATCCCAGATAGCCAACCTCCACCCAGGGAGATTGAGGAAGATAAAGGGAAAAGTGAATCTAAAGCAATTCCACCCTTTCGTGAGAGACTATCCATGAGAGTCTAGCCTACCCCAGAAGAAACTGAACTCTTGGGAGAATTGAAACATTTATGTGTGAAGATACCACTTCTCCAAGCCATAAAAGATGTGCCTATCTACAATAGGTTGATCAAACAAAAGTGCTTTAGGCATCCAGGAAGGCGCAAGAGAGATGCCCCAACCATCAATGTCATAGGGAAACTGTCCAACCTAATGTTAGGGCAGGTAATCTGTCCATAATATTTGGACCCTGAAAGCCCAGTAGTTGATGTCCACATAAATAACACCATGATCCCACACACCTTGATTGATCTGGGAGCTGCCATTAATTTGATGACAAAGGACACAATGCTCAAACTCAACCTCTAGGGCTCCTTGAGGAAGACAATGACCGTGCTACAACTAGCAGACCACTCCACTGTGACCCCTAAGGGGATTGTGGAAGTTGTGATGTTCTCCATTGATTTTTGGGAGTACCCTGCTAATTTCTTAGTTCTCTAGCCAAAGGAAAAGCTCACTGGGTATCCTGTCATTTTGGGAAGACTGTGGTTGGCTACCACCGATGCCTACATCAGCTGTCGAGCTGGGAACACGACCATAAAGAACGGGCACATGTCCAAACAGTTAATCCTATATCCTCCTGCCCAACCCTTGCTAGAATGTGATCTACCTCTCTGGTTGGAGGAGGAAGATGAGGATGAAGTCTATTATGCACCGCTTTGTGCATTAGAAATCGCCATGGGGGGAAAACAACAACATGAGGATGATATGATTGAAAAACTGATTCAAAATCCACCTCCCAGTGTATCACCATTAGAGGACATAGTAAGAGAAACCCAAAACAACCCCTCAACTGATCTCTGTGCGGCCGACTCCACTCCTCTCCGTGTTAAGAATATAGAGTTCAGCCCAAAAACAACCTTGAAAATCAATCCATCCCTATCGACTTCCCAGGAGAAGGAACTGTGTAGCCTGCTCAGAAAACACCTAGATGCCTTCACCTGGAGTTATAAGGAGATGAAGGGAGTGCACTCTTCAGTGTGTACTCACCATATATACATTAAGGAGGATTGCAAGCTAGTCAGGCAGCCTCAAAGGAGGATGAATCCAACACTTAAAGATATTGTTAAGGAAGAACTGCGGGAATTGCTTGATGCAGGATTCATCTATCCCATCTATGACAATGAATGGGTCTCTCCTTTGGTGCTAGTGCCAAAGAAAAATGGTAAGTGGAGAATCTATGTCGACAATCAAGAATTGAAAAAAGCCACTAAAAAGGACCATTTTCCTTTACTTTTCATAGATCAAGTGTTAGACGATCTGGTAGGGAATTTTTTTTTCTCTTTCCTAGATGGGTTTAGCGGGTACAACCAGATTCAAATCAGCCCGGAAGACCAAGATAATACCACTTTCACTTGTCCTTGGGGTACCTTTTCATACCCGGTCCTTCCTTTTGGTTTATGCAATGCTCCAGCCACTTTCCAAAGAGAGGTATTGAGTATATTTTTTGAACTGATTCATGGTGAGGTAGAAATATACAAGGATGATTTTAATCCGTATAGCTCTAAATTTCAAGAAGCTTTGTCTAACTTAGGCAAAGTTCTGGATAAGTGTATTGATATGAACTTGTCCCTCAGTCCAGAAAAATGTGAATTCTTGATGACTGAAGGGACCGTGCTAGGTCATGCAATATCTCAACAAGGACTGCAGGTGGACCCCAACAAAATTTCCATCATCCAAAGGGTCCCATCTCCTCAAAAGGTGAGATATGTCAGAAGTTTCCTAGGCTTAGCTAGGTATTACAGGAGATTCATTAAAGATTTTAGCAAGCTAGCCTCTCCTTTGTTTGGCCTCTTAGGCAAAGATGTCGAGTTCATATGGTCAGAAAATTGTCAAGAAGCCCTAGATACCTTGAAGAGTAAGCTTGTGACTACCCCAATTTTGAGAGGCCTAAACTGGGCCCTACCTTTCCACATTCACACAAATACCTCGAACAAAGAAATAGGAGCAACCTTAGGAAAAATTGATGAAAATTTACCTTATGCCATATACTTTATAAGAAAAAACTTGTCAAAGGCAGAGTTAAACTATATAGTGACTGAGAAGGAACTCCTAGCTGTCATGCATTCTCTAAACAAATTCAGACATTATATCATAGGCTATACCTTTGTGCACACTGATAATGCTGCAATTAGATATTTAATGAACGAACCAGAAGTAAATGCTCACATTATTAGATGGTTTCTTTTACTGCAACAGTTTGATTTGACCATTATTGATAAGCCTAGTAAAGAAAATGTTGTTGCTGACTTTTTGTCTAGAGTAAATTTGCCTGTAGGTGAAGAAGGAATGGTGGATGACCAAATGCTAGATGAACACCTATTTTCTATCTCAGTACTCTCCCCATGGATTGTTGATATAGAAAACTACTTTGTTTCGGCACAGTTCCCACCACACTTGTCCTCAAAAGAGAAGAGAAAGATAGTAAAGAAAAGTGCCCCTTTCATTTGGATTGGGGGCAATCTCTTCAAACTTGGCCTAGATCAGATCTTGAGAAGATGGGTCAGGGAGGAGGAAGTCTTTGACATCCTCCTGACCTATCATGACGGGCCTTGTGGAGGTCATTTTGCAACAAAAATAACTGACTTCAAGATATTGCAAGCAGGCTACTACTGGCCCACTCTTCATCAGGATGTGAGGAGATATACCATCCAGTGTGATTGGTGTCAGAGGATGAGGAAACCTACTCCAAAGGATGAGATGCCCATGCAACCTCAAGTGACCTTTGAGCCATTTGAGAAGTGGGGAATGGAATTTGTGGGTCCTATTAGCCCTTATTCAAAGCAGAAACAATACATCATTGTGTGCACCACTTACCTAACAAAGTGGGCAGAGACAAAAGCAATCAAAGCAATGAGAGAGCACATATTCTACAAGTTCGGGTATCCAAGAGAGTTCATCACAAATCAAGGTAGTCAGTTCACTTCCAATTTGATTGTAGACCTGCTCACACATCATAGAATCAAGCACGGGACTTCGACCCCTTACCATCCACAAGCCGATGGGCAAGTGGAGGTTAGTAACAGAGCATTGGAAGGGATCCTGACAAAGGTAGTGAGCAACAGCAGAAAAGACTGGGCGGACAGATTAGTTGAGGCCACTTGGGCCTACAACACAATATGGAAGACCACCATAGGGTTCACACCCTATGAGCTGGTCTATGGGAAGAAAGATTTGTTGTCAATAGAATTTGAATTCAATACCCTATGGATGGCAGCTCAGTTAGACCTAGACCTCAGTGATGCACAGAAAGAAAGATTACTTCAACTCAATGGATTGGATGAACACAGATTGCAGGCCCTTCTCCATACAAAGGTATTTCAGCTTCAGAGAAAGATATGGCATGACAAAAATATCAAGGAGAAGAAATTCCAAGAGGGAGATTAGGCACTACTCTATGATTCAAGATATAAAGATTTCAAAGGCAAGCTAAGGACAAGATGGTTGGGACCCTACACTGTGGAGAAATGCAATGATAATGTTTTAGTTATGATCAGAACCATTGATGATGAAGCCATCCCCATGCTTGTCAATGGACACCGATTGAAAGTCTACAAGAAACCCGTCTCCAAGTGAGATTTCATTGAAGATCTGAATAAGACAATGATGGTAATGGAGCATGTCTTAGCCTCCACTTCACCCACTCACTGAAGAAAAAAAAAAAAAAAAGAGAAATAAAAAATAAGGACTAAAGTGAAAACCTCCATGAGGCGCTTAAGTCCCATCATTGGGTTGAAAACCTCTTCTGAGGTGGCCTAGTGATGTCAAAAAAAAAGAGAGAAAAATAAGATCCCTCGGTGAAAATCTCCCTTGGAGGTGCCCAGAGTAGGCAATTAGGGTGAAAACCTCCCTCAGGCGCCCTAGTTGTTTTCAAAAGAAAAAAAAAAAAGGAGAAAAGAAAGTGAATTTTCATTTGCATTGCAGGCTGCAGGAGGACTACAGGAAACAGAAGAAGGTGCCAAAGGAACCCTGACATCCACACCAATACCTATCCTACCTTCCCAAACTTTTCTCCATCATTTTTGGCATTTCTTTCACCCCACAATGCTTCTTTTTCAAAAACTGAGTTTTCTATAGGAGGCTTTGTGTTTTCCACAGGAGGCTCCTGTAGGAATTACAGAGAGCCAGAAGTGAATATAAAAGGTAGTTTAGGGATAGGGAAGCTTCATGAATAACCTATAAACCCTCCTACAGTCTTCAAACCTCCTTGCCATCATTTACAAGCCTGCATCAACACCCCAAGAATCATTCTTCTTCCTATCCAAGAAAAACATAGAAAAAATAGTTTTTTACGAAAAGAAAAAAACAAAAAATGAGAGAGGAAGCAACACCATCCACCTCACCTGAAGACTACCTATTACCTCTCCATCTCTATCTACATCTCTGGCATCCTCCTCGAAGCTCCAAGCATAGAAAGAAGCTAAAGTTTCAAGGGGAGAAACAACTACAAGAGCTCCTGTAGTAGTTGATCCCATCAAAACCCAACACCAGTAGTAGGAGAATGCACACATGAAGGTTGAGAAGGCACCTAAAGCTCAGACCCATCCAGAGAAGAACCTGCACAAGACACAACCACACATCATCAAGCAGAAAACATGCATCAAAAGAAATCAAGGCTTGCAGCAGAGAGAGAGACACAACACCTCACAACAAATACATTCAGATCACAGGTAAGTAGCTAACCCGTTCCTCTATTTGCATTTGTGTAATTAGAGGTCATGTAAAAGCAATGAGATGGTTGAGGTTGAATGAGGGAAAGGTGGCCAATTAACTTGGCCACCTTCATCTAGTTGACTCCACTCATCCAAGATGTCACCTACATGTGCGCACAGTCAATTCAAGAAATATGTCAAGGACAGGTAGTGGAGAAAGTGTGAACTTCGATGCAATCATGAGAGATAATTAGGAGGAGGGGCCATGATGACAAGGTAGGTGGGGACCAATGGTCCAAATATGGCCAACGTATACTTTTCCAACTCACCCCCCATCACCAAAAATATCCATAAAGGGTAATAAGTACTCCTCCCCGAGCACTCGCACCACCTTTTCCTTCATTCTCTCGTCGTAACTCAGCTACAATAGTCTCCTTGTTCCCCCACAGCCTCGTAACCATCGTCCTCCATTGATCTCTCCCATATTCCTGCTCTCAGTGTTTTCTACAAGAGCACTTACAGGTTCTACAGGAGCACCTACAGGAATTCTATAGGAGGGACAACAGGCTTCTACAGGAGGGGCAATGAGTTGTTTTGAAGAGAGAAAACACGGGTTTTAGCATGATTTTTGGTTTGAGGAGGTAGGTTCCATGAATGCCCCCATTGATTATCAATATATGCAAGCAATGGCTTCAATTTGAGGAGGAAATAAAGCCTTTAGGAGGAGGAAATACGTAAAAAAAATCTGCTTATTTAAAAAAAAAACGCAGTCTCCTTTGTTTCTCTGTTTTTCTCAAAAATTGTTGTTTCCATCTCCACATTTGGTTTCCCAAAAGAGTATAAAAAAAGTGACAAGAGGATTTATGAGAAAGGATCCCACCAACTCCACCAGGATCCATGCACATCCACAAGTGGTGGACATCTTCATAAGGGCAAATTGGATGAATATCTTTGAGAAATTCTGAGGGTTTGATGAGGAGATTGCCCAAGAGAATGCTCTCTCTCTGGTACCCCACACAAGAAATCATGCCACTGTCACCTTTAGAGGTATTTTCATGGAGATAACCCCTAAATTTATCAATAGGGTCACTACCCTTCCTCTTCGGCTGCCTTGGAGTAAAGATGAGAAAACAATTGGCTAGGCTGCCAAGAAAAACTTTTTCCAAAACAATGAAACCCCTGTAGAGGATAAAAATGGCATTAGAAGGGCTAGCATACCATATCCTTGGGATGAGGTTAGCTAACCAATAATAAAATACATTTCCTCCGAGGGGAGGTACAACATTGTCTATGGTTATCACTTTAGAATCCTTCATGAATTAAGGTATGGCATGGACACTCTAGCCCCTCAGAAGCTCAACATCCCCTACTTCCTCCTGCAGTCCCTCATTGAATCCAACACTAAAGTTCAAGCAGGGAATTTAGAGCAACTATCTCACCATGGGTTAATCAAAATCCTAGTGAAAGAAGCCCTCCATACATTTACACTCCCTATAGCATGGGAAGTCTTTCGAAACATGATAGCTGAGGATGACATAAAGGCCTTAACCTATGATATCAGTCCTATTGGCAATGAAGAGGAATATCAACAAGGGGGAGAAGGTGAAGCCACTGGTGACTTAACAGAACAAGGAAGGAAGGAGGAAGAAACTAAGATAGAGGAGGAGAATGCTTAAGAAACATAGCAAGAAGAAACAAAGAAAACAGAGACAGAAAAAGAGACAGAAGGAGGAGAAAAAGAGGCAGAAAAGGCAGAGTAAGGAGAAGGGTCCACTGAGACTCTGGAAAGGGAGGTAGTAGCTACCCTCACTTCCCTTAGTACACCAATCAAGCCAAATAAAAAGAGGAAAAGACAGGCCTCCATGTATTTCAAGGCTAGGAAGAGCACAAGAATCAAATCAGGCAGACCTCATCCCTCTTTAAAAGTGCCAATTATAATTTAAGATTCACCCTCTACCCAAGGAAAAGAATCCGCTTCCAAGGCACCTATCACATATGAAAGGGGGACTCCTATATCTCCCACATGGAAAGAAAAGGTAGAACTACAGGACCCAAAAACAGTCCTACAGGAGGCTCAGACAGTTCTACAGGAGACATTGTCAAAACTACAAGAGACCAAAAAGCTTGAGGAAAGGATAGAAGGACAACCACAAGTAAACGAGGAAGAAACAAAGCTACAAGAACCTGATCCTCAGCCTAGTATTTCCTCCTACTACAATTTACTTGAGGGAGGAAGGATAATTCCACAAAAATTTGCAATTCCACTATTCTTTGAATTAGAGAAAGAGAGAATAAGAACACATATGTGGATGCAAATAGCCAAATCCAAAGGAGTTGAGGATATTGGCCATATGGAAAACACACTCAGAGAAATGGGTAGAGAGTTGAGTGCTATTAGAGACAGGGAAGCAATTACAAGAAGCCACCTTGAAACTGAAAATGAATTACTAAGGAGGCAGCTGCAAGAGAAAGAGACCCAACTGGCATGCATGGCCAACTTATCCATGGAGGCATTGCAATGTAGAACACCAGCAAAATCCTATGGCCTATATCGCAAGGACCAATGGTTAAAATTTTAGATAAAGACTTTGGCACAAAGAGGCACAATGCCTTTCCAAGGTTACAGGCAGTTTATGGATCTTTGTGACCAAAGCACATCAGAGGACAAGGAAAAGATGGCAGAATTCTACCTACGTAACATGACCCTCACAAACATGAATGTGTGGGACTCTAATGCCAAGCTAGGGGACCTATAACTAATGGCCATGGACTCATGGATGAACCATGAAGAGTTGAAGGTAGCAAAAATAAGAAGATTGATGATAAAAGAGCAGAATGGGCCATTAATGATAAGAGTTGAGCCATCATATCCCATGGCACTCATCAACACACACAACCTACTTGCTAATAATCCTCATATTGCCCCTAGATATATAAGTGATCAAGCACAAGCCATTGCACACTTTGAGGATATGCAAAGGCTACTTGGGGATGACTATGTGCATGCATGCATGAGGAGATGGAACACCTTACCACACAGTCTGCAAATCAAGGAATATCATTCCCCCATGAGGATGAAGGAGGCATTAAGAAGAGTGCCAATGTATAAGCACTCCATGCAAAGGCTAAAGGTCAACTGGATTGGCCTCAAACTAAGTCCCCCACTGCTGTTAGGCATGCTAGAAGGCAGAGAGAAGAAGAAGAGGAGGAGCAGTGGAAGAGATAGAAAGGAAGGTAGGATTCTATGAAAAGGAAGAGGAGACCACATCAGAATCTTGGGATGCTAGGGAGACCACCATGGCCATAAAAGATGAGGAGATGGAATAATTTGCTCAGAGGATGAGCAACACCTTCAGTAGGGGGGTGATGATGAGATTCATAAATGGGTCATTATATGGGCTCATTCTACCTCCTAACCTAGTCAAATCAACCATTCTCTTAGCTTATTGTATGATTTTATGATTATATTTATGCTTATGGAGTGAGTTGAGTTAGTTATGATGCCATGTTGTCTAACATGTGTCTAATGCAAATTATTGATGAATTTTGAGGTCAAAGTCAAGGATCTAGTGGAAAAATGGCAGAAATAACTCGAAGTGGACAAAGGAGAGGACTTATAGGAGGGAACCCCCCTCATTTATTACTCCTCACTTCGAATTGCTCTTCATTTAGCTCGGAGTACAAGCAACCAAATCATGCACTAGAAGGTAGTCGAGCAAGTGGAGGATCACTGATGATTATCTTGAGTTTTGGGAGCCAAGCCTCCCTGATTTTAAGGAAGCTATTGGTAGCTTCATTTGTATAAGTAGAGAGGCCTAGGGCGTCACTAGGGTCATATTTTTGTTGGATTTTTTCTTATGTAAACTCTGCTCAACTTCAAGCTTATTATTTTGTGACAATTTCATATAATCTTGCTATTGTTTTGGAAATAAAGATGGAATCATTTTTGAGTTAGCACTGAGTTACCTCAGAGGGTTGAAGCTCTTGGGTTAGGGCCCAATCCAAGTAGCCAAGCTCCTCTTTACTTGTATTTTTATGTTTATTTCAGTTTGTAGATTAGATTGCTGTTATATGTATTTCTTTTATGGTTAAGAATAGGTTGCTTTTGATGATTCAGTAATTTGCTTCCATTTTTTCTCTCTATATCAAGTTAAGCAGTGATAAAAAGAATATTAAAAAGGCTAGCAACAGTGCCTTGGCCTCTCTTCCTCCCTTTGGGACCATGATTTGAGGCAAATACCCTCTTGCTGCCCCAAAAACACAGATTTTTCTCATTCATAGGACTTCTAATGTTTGCAGCTTTTTAGTAGGTTAATAGTCTAGTTATGTTTTGCTTAAGATCTTCTTCATCATGCTCACTTATTTATTTGTAGCAGTCTTCTTTCATGCTTTCCTTTCTTGCAACACTTCTCAACATTTCCTTTCATAGATCATAGTTTGGACTACTTTGATGCAAAAATCTATTTTTCTAGGTGCACTTATTTCATTACTTTCTTGATCTTATTCACTCAATGTCAGTTCCTTTGCAGTAGATCTCTTCTTGTAGTAGGCCAGCTTATCATCCATCCCATCCTCCACCTGATCCATGCCCTACAGGTCACCCAAGTCTCACCTTAATTTTGCATTAGTTTCCTACATTTTCCATAGAACTTCTTCCTCTCTCCTTGAGAAAACCCAACCATTTTTCTCTCTCCTGGTGATTCTTGGTAGACTATAGGTGCCCTAACACCTCATTCCAACCTTCATCCACCTTTTCCACCCTCTCTCGCACCCTCAAAACAGTGAAAACTACTCTCGGCCTCCTCCTGCAGTTCCCTGTTTTCCTCTTGTAGATTTCTTGTGCCCTCCTGTAGATTTTCCTGTAGGCTTTCTTTTAAAGGACGAGTGTGAGAAAATCCTCCAGAAGGCCACCTGAGACCTTCTAGGACCCATCCACACCATCCTACATCCTCTTTAGTCCCAAAACCACCCTCCAACATCGCCTATTTGTTGCCACATTCACACACAATAAATTATACGCATGTCAAATTCACAAAAAAATACATAAAATCCAAAAAGATGTTTTTTGCTTATTGACTTCTAGAAATAGCTCAGTTAGATGTTGTTACTTCCTTGAGTAGGTAATGTCATTCCTTTCATGGTTCATAGTTCTTTCTGCAAAAGTAGGATTAGTTGGTTAAGTAGGGTTTACTAGGTTTGCTTTACATTTCAGTGTTTCTCGTTTCTACAGTTAGAGTACCATCTGTAGAGTAGTATTTCTCTCCTTTCATCAACTCCTAGAAGTTGGCTTGAGCTCCTAGTGATCTTGCATCGGCTGACCAAGTGACAAGCTACAGCAAGAACTAGTACTTGTGCATACATCACTGATGCTTCCAAGTTTGTTACGAACTACTGGGTTGATAAGAGTAAAGTAGGCAGCCAGGAGTTGCAACATTATTGCTGCAATACTAATGCTCACCATCTGGTATTATGTTGGCATTCTTGCAAACATGTAAGGGGTTTAGTCGTATAAGTGATGAAAATTGGACTCCCCCACCACACCATTAATCGTCATACAAGTGGGGTTGGGGGGGCTAGGATGAACCTTACAATTGATTGAGTAGGGGAAAAATGAATAAAAAACCACCTGATTTTAGAGTTGTGAAAAAATAAGATAAGCAGCATGTTTCTAGGTGGAGATGACATGGAAACATGACAACATGGATCATTGACAAAGTAACACGCGACAAGTGAATTTTACCCATTTGGGTGGTCGAGCGACCTATTTTTGAGTGACATGTGACACCACATGGTAGGATGACATCAACAAGATGTAGCAGATGGCATGGAATATCCTCAAGATTCACGCCAATGGTTCATTTTGTAAGGGTTCCACAATGGTTAAGATTCTGAAGGAAAAGTGATCCAATTATCCAAAATCTAGGAGTTAATGGGCACAAGCATTTTCCAAAATAAAAAAATGTTTGGATAATGGATTGAGGCCATATCCAAACATCCAAATATATCACATGGACAAATTTTTGTCCATCATGGTTCCACAAAAGAGATGTCTAGTCTATTTAGTGCTTGAGAAAGGTGTCCATGCCATCTTGATATCTCACGAATTTGGGAGTATATAAGGTTTCTTATGGACAATGATATGTTTTCCAACCATTTATCCTATGGTATAGACTCTTGGTCCTATGAGATGTTGAATGAAGGTTGGTGCTAAAGAAATAATCTAAGTTGAAAAGTATCCTTATCTAACCTTTTTTTCCATGATCAGATGGACCTAGATCAAAATTTTCGAGAATTTAGTCATTCCTTTCAGTCATACGAATTAATCATTGAAGCCCCTTCAGAGCCAAAAGATCAAATACATATTCGGGTCATTTAGACCATATTTCTAACAAGAAAATACAGAGGTTATTTGTTTGAATTGTTGGCCTTGTTGTGGATGGTTTCCTTGAAGAAGTATAAATAAGCTAGATCATTTTGGAATTAGTGTGGATCTCCCTGTGGTGAAGTATAGAGTTTTGAGTAGTCTCTTGGAATATAAATGATGACATCTTAAGTAAGAATCACAGTGATAGACAATAGAGAAGCTACAAGGTCGAGTTTTTGTTTGGTTTATACTTATTCTAGATTGCAGGGCTGGAATTATCTATTGATTCAAGGGGAAAGATAGATCTTGGTTGTTTACACTGTGGAAGATAAAGAAGTTTTGGATAGTTAGACTTGAAGGTTGTGGATCTGATTTGAAATATTATGAAAGGGAGGACCACTATGTTCTCGGGGTTTGGTGCCTCTAGCAGATTGGTGTCTGCAAATTAATTTCATAGGTTGGTGCCTCAGTCAGGTTTTAGCCTAAAGTTGGTTGGTTTTAGTAAATTATTGTAATCAAAGATTGAATAATAAAGAAAAACGGTTTGTAGTTTTCTTCCGAAAGGTTTCCACATATATCTGGGTTTCTTTCTTATTCATGTAGTGATTTATTTTATTAATATATTTTTATGTTTCTAGTTACAACAAATTGTTAAGACTAGTTGTATTGACAATTACACTGATTTACCCACTCGTCTTAGTGTAACCATAATTCTAGCAATCAATATCGGAGTAGGTCCCTTCAATAATAGTTAATCATTGGAAGGTTGGTCACAAGGATCATGGTCAATCTCGGATCCGCAGGCACTCCTCCTTAGTTTGATTAAACAAACTATGCTTTCTGGAAAACAAGAATGGAAACCTATATCATGTCTTTTGGTATTGATGTATCGATGGTTGTTGAGAATGGTTACCAAGTACTTGCATCTCCTCCCACTGACACAACTGGTAAAGCTCCCTATACATTTAATGCAATGGAAAAACAATCCTTCTTAATAGGTTTATTAGATACTAAATTTGTCAAGGTAATTCATTGCAAGTTAGCCAAAGATCTATGGGACAAACTTGAAAGATATTATGAAGGGCATGAAAAAATAAAGGAGGCTAAGTTGCAAATTTACAAAGGTCAGTTTGTAAGTTTGAAAATGGAAGAAGATGAAAATATTGCTTCATATTTCCTTTGATTAGACAATGTTGTCAACTTTATCATAGGGCTCAGTGAAGATATCAAGGACACTAATATTGATTGTAAGATTTTAATATCGCTTCCCTCAAGGTTCAATCATAGAGTATCAACCATTGAAGAACTATGTGACATGCAAAATTTAAACATGGATACCCTTCATGGAACACTTACTACATATAAACTAAGGACAAAAAGTGAGAAGGGGAAATTTAGAGAAGTCGCATAGAGAGAAACTAAGGAAAGAAATAAGGATAAGGTGTAAGAAGACTCTAGTCATAGATCAAACAAAAAGGAAGACAAATTTGTGATAAAGCTAAAAATAGGAACTCAAAATTTCAAAGGTAAGCTTCCATTTAAATGTTTTGAATGTGGTAGAATATGACACTATGCTTTTAAATGTCCTTATGCAAACGTGAATGATAATGATGATGAAGTAAAATTCAAATCTAATGTTCATAAAAGAAGATGAAATATCAAAAAAGGAAGTTTGTACTCCATGGAAGATAGTGACTATGAAAGTGATGAAAGGATATACGATAATGAAAGAGAGATCTTATTCATGGCTAGGAGTGGTCAAAATATTGAAGAAGAGATTGAAGTAGAAGTAAAATTTGAAGGATAACTCATAAGTTCCTTGGAAGAACTGATACATCTAAGGAAAAATGTATCTAGAAAAACAATTGCAAATGTATAAGGACGAATATTGTGATGCAAATTCTGTCATCCATATGAACATTAAACTAGAATAAACAAAAAGGATAAAGGATATTATGTCAAAGCAATTAAAAGAAAAAGGAAGAACACTATAAAAAAATGGAAGAAGAATTGTTGTTTTAAGAAAAGAATTAGAAAAGACCTTAGATCAACTTAATCAAAATTTGAAGCTTATGAAGGGTTCTGAGTCATTGGATCACATCCTTAGCATTTAGAGATATCCATTATTGAAGACAAGTCTTGGGTATGAAGAGATTCCAATGAAAAACAATGGAGAGTCAATTTCATCAACAACATACGAAAATCATGAATCCCATAAGCTATATTAATGCACTCAACAACAATCTAAGAAGACAACAAATTCATTGAGAAAAAACTAAAGAAAATGTAAATAAATCAACAAAAGGAGAAAATGGTAGCCATGTAAGCATGCTAAAAGGCATAAATGTCAATGTGAATCAACAACATTATGAAAAATAAGGCAGGAAAAATAGAATAAACAAGGCTATTCCTTTCAATAAGAAATATTCATTTAGGAATCAACCATTCTTTTATGGAAATGGTTACTCATGGAATATGTTTGGTGACAAAGAAGTTGACTAAAGAGCCTATGCAAGGAGAAATTATGGAAGTGAATTTATGAGGAACAACTATTTAAGCAACAAATGTAGAAGTAAGTGTGAAAATAATATTAGAAGAGGAAATTCTTTTGATCCCTTGCAGAATTATGTTGAATGTTATATATGTAACAACTATGGGAACAAATCTTGGGACTGCAAAATAAATCTAAACAAGTATTAGAGCAAATGCAAGGAATAATATCCTCCTATAAATCCAACAATATGGAAGAGACAAGAGAAGAACGAAGAGTATGGTCTCATGTTATATGCTGAAAAATAAGAAAAAAATGGTATGTTGACAGTGGCTACTCAAGAAATATGACAAGTGATCATAGTAAATTCATCAAACTTAAGTAAGAGGATGGGGGAAAAGTAATTCTTGGAAACAATGCATTGGCAATAATTGTTGGAAAATAAGTAGTCAACACTGATAATGGAAGAACCAAGGCTCAAAATGTTTTTCTTGTGGAAGCACTAAAACATAATCACTTGAGTGTTAGTCAAATGTGTGATCAAATATATGATCTCACATTTAATTCCAAGAGGTCTGAAATCAGAAATGTTGATACATGAAAATTAGTAGCCAAGGTTAATATAACTTTAGGAAATGTATACATTGTTGATGGAACGTAAATTGAGAATGCTGTTTGGAAAAGGTAGAAGAAAGCTGACTATGGCACACAAGATTGGTACATATCAACTTTGATAATTTGTTAAAAGCTTTAAAAGCACAAGGACATACTTAAAATATCAAATCCTCTTAATGCTCTTTGTAAAGTGTGTCGGTTTGGAAAAAAGTCAAAGTGTTCTTCAAAACAAAAGGATATTCTACATCCATGCCTTTGGAAATCATCCACACTAACCTTTGTGGACTAGCCAAAACTCAAAATTTGAAAGTGAACGGTACTTTATGTTGTTCATTGATGATTACACAAGAATGACTTGGGTTATCTTTCAAAAAGAAAAATCAGAAGCTTTTGAAAAAATCCAATCCTTTAAACTCTGGTATAAAATGATCAAATACTTGAGAACTGATATAGGAGGAGAGTTCACTTCAAATGAATTCAATTCTTCTTGTGCACATCATGGAATTAGAAGACAGTTCACTATAGCAAGAACTTTCCAGCAAAATGGTGTGTGAAATAAAAAATAAAATAGTACAAGGAATGGCCAAATTGATGCTTTTTGAAGCTTAGTTACCAAACCAATTTTAGGGAGATGTAGTGTACACCACAATCTACATATTGAACATAATTCAAATAAGAACAAATGATACTAAAATTCTCTATGAACTTTGGAAAGGTAGGCCGACCATAGTCAAGCATTTAAATGCTTGAAATGAAAGGTAAATGATGAAAATTTAGAGAAATTTCAATCTAGAGTTGATGAAGGAAATTTTCTTGGATATTCCTATAGAATAAAAGGATATATATGTTATAAGAAACTTGAATTTTTTTTCAATGCATTGATGTAAAAATAGGTGAAACACTTCCCAAATTCCAACCACATTAATTACCTATCCAAATTCACAACAAGATGGGAATCAAAGTGAAGAGCACAATGAAGAACAAAAAGAAAAAGATGAGTCATTGCATTGAAAAACACATTCCAAATATGTTCAAAACAACCATCCAAACAATCAATTTTTGTGAGAAAAGGAGTTAGGGGTCCAGACAAGAAGGAACCTTGCTAGCACATCAAATCAAGAGGATCTAGCTCTTCTATATTTAATGGAACCTAAAAATTTTAATAAATCCCATTAAGATGAATATTGGTTTAAAGTTATGAATTAAGAACTAGATCAAATTGAGAAAAATGAAACATGGGAATATGTGCCCAAACCAAAATACAAGAATGTAATTGGAACCAAGTGGGTCTATAAAAATAAACTTAATGAGAATGGGAAAGAAGTAAGAAACAAGGTAAGACTCGTATGTAAAGGATATGCTCAAGTTGAAGGGGTGGAATTTGAAGAGACCTTTTCTCTAGTGGCTAGACTTGAAGCAATCAAGATTTTCTTGGGTTTTTCCTATTTTAAAGGGTTCAAAATTTATCAAATGGACGTAAAGTCAAAAATTTTTAATGGATAACTCCAAGAAGAAGTTTATTTGAGTAGCTATAAATATTTCAACTATCAAAAAGAAGGATCATGTGTGCAGATTAAAAAGGCCTTGTATGGTTTGAAACATGTATCTAGGGCCTGGTATTCTAGATTGGATAAGTATCTTCAATAACATGGTTTCAAAAGAGGTGAAAAAACAATAAACTTTACATTATGATTGAAAAATATAACATTTTGATTATTGTTGTCTATGTGGATGACATAATATTTGGAAGTGATGCTAATTCTATAAGCAAAAAATGTGCAACCAACGTCCGAAGGAATTTCAAATGTCTATGCTGGGGGAATTGTATTTCTTTCTTGGCTTGCAAGTTAATCAAATAGAAAAAGGTATATTTATCTCTCAAATCAAGTACCTTAAGGAAATATGAAAGAAATTTGTTATATAAAACTATGCATCTATGAGCAATCTTATGGCAATAGGCTACAAACTTAGTAAGAATGATGAGTCTCCAACATTAAACTAGGCCATGTACAGGTCTATAATTGGTATATTACTTTACTTGACAATATTAAGACTAGATATCATGCAAACAATAGGTTTGGTGGCTATATTTCAATCAGATTTGAGGGACTCTCATGTGAATGTCATTAAAACAATATTTAGATATTTACAAGGAACTGTAAATTATTGTTTGTGGTATCCAAGGGAAACAAATATTACACTTAAAGCACATACAAATGCAGATTAGGTTGTATCATTGATGATAAAAAAAGAACAAATGGAGGATCTTTCCTTTTAGATATATGTCTGGTTACCTAGCTCAATAAGAAATAAACTTCAACTTCTTTATCCATTGTTGAAGAAAAATATATTACAGCAGCCTCGTATTGTACCCAAGTCCTATGGATGAATTAGAATCCAAAGTATCTTCAAGAGAATGGTGACCAACCTATTCCTATTATGTATGACAATACCAATGTTATAAGCATTTCAAAAAACCCTATTATGCATTCTAAAATGAAGCATATTCCTATCAAGTACGATTTTCTTCGACAATAGGTTGTTGATGAAACTCTTAGGTTGGAATACATTCCAACAAAGGAACAAATTGTAGATATATTCACTAATCCTTTGCCAAGAGAGGGTTTTGAATATCTCATACAAAAAATGGGAGTAATCCCTAATCCAGAAGGAGGAATGGCTCACTAATCTCAACTACAAAGTATGTTATTAACAAGAGGAGCTAAGATGTAAATGGAAAGAAAGGAAGTATTCACAAGTGGAGATCCCATCCATTACGGGAGAAGATATACAAGTACTAGTAGCTTTGGGAGAACAATTGAACAATTCCTAATCCTCTTAGCCATTGATGTCAAATGGGGAAAGAAAGCAACAATTGACTAGGAAACATGAGAGAAGGAGCAACCTTTAGACTGAAAACTTGATAAGGGGAATCATTGCCATCAACGATAAATTGGGATATTTTTTAGCAAGTGTTTCATTGATGCCAAAGGTTATTCATCGATTTCAAGCCTAAGGTGTGCGTTGAACACGTTGGCAATTACAGTGTTGTGTTAGGTTCAGGGGGAACCTGATAAGTATGTTAATGTGTTTTGGTGTCCTATCTTCAAGGGTAGTTCTAGTTCAGTTTCTAAGCTCTAATAGGATTTTATAGGTTTAATTGGACATTCCTCTCCGAGACCTTTATAATGATATATGACACTAGGTGTGAATTTTAAGGGATACATAGTTATCTTGCATTAAATTTTGTAAGGGTTCCATTTTGTCATGTTCGAGCATGCACAAAATGATAAAATTTAGACTTGTCCTTCTTTTCAAACATCAAGTAGGAAAGGGGACCTCAGGATGCATATCAACCATAAGATATGCAAATATTGGAAGGATTTTGTTGGTGTGGTTTCAAATATGCAAGGGGTTTAGTCGCATAAGTGACACAAATCAGGTGCCCCCCCTCGCCTCCTCCATTAATTGTCATACAAGAAAGGGGGCCTTGGTTTTCCTGATGATGGACCCCCTTTGGGGTTTGAAACGTCGACACAATGAACAAAAAACTATGGACAATCCGGATCACACCACTGCAAAAAACTTCCACAGAAGCCTTAAATCAAACAGATAATTATATTGTTTTTCATCCATATTGATACATTTAGAATGGAAAAAGTGGAGGAATTTTCTCATGGGACTATTTGTATAGGCGAGGTCCAGTTTGACGAAACAGGGTTTGAAACCTTTCGGGAGCATTTTGAGGCATCAAATGAAGTTTTTTGGGGTAAAAATTTGCCACTTTAGAGCAACACCTTTTCATGCTATTCTACATACAAAGACCTTCCCAATGACACAAGAAGCATGTCAATTAGATTTTGTATGCAAAAGTTATGCCACTTAGAAGTTGACCTTCCTATTTTCACACCTATAGTTTGGGAGGATGTCGTGTCAGCCCCCATTATTCATGGAAAAGGGGTTAGCCACATGTTTGTGATGTAAAATACTCTAGAAGAGTCTATTTTGTAACTCTAGTTAAGAGTTGATGTAGTCAAAATTAACCACTAGTAGGCTATCAGATTATGTTATAACCGAGCCACTAGGAGGAAGAGACATTCCATTATTTCGAGAGCACTTTGTTCCATAAATGAGAAAAGATATCCAGGAGAGACAAAAGGTAGAGCACACAGAGAGGATCTATGCACTGTAGCAACCCATATGACATATGCATTAATTCTTTGTACCTGCATCCATATTTAGAGAAAGAGAGAGAAGCAGCCTCACCTTCCAGTTGGGTTTTCTCCTGAAAGGGTTTCCCGAAGAGAATATCTTTTGTCTTGTGTGTTGGTGTGATTATTTTTTCATTCTCTAATTTTATGCATAATTTCCATTCACATGCATGCACTAAATATAGTTAAATCCACGAGCCTTGAAGTTTAATAAATTGTAATAATGTATAATTTTTAGAGTTTTAATATAATATTATTATATCTGTTGTGACGAACTGCCCAGTGGAATATCCATGGTTTTTTACAGATCATTTGGTATTAGGGCAAGTTTCTTTAGGCACTTATGGATATTTGCAGGGGATCTATGTTGACGGGGTCAAAAATTGTAAAACCCTAATCATGGTTGATGAATCTGTAAATGAACTTCATGATCCTGCAGAGGTGAGGTTTTTGTGGTTTGAACAAAAAGTTGTGGATATAAACCACAATGTAAACCTTCTCATCATGGCCCTGAGTAATAAGCTGGGGATATTTGGAGAAGATGTGGGTTCAAATGTAGAGGAAAAATCAGAAGGGGGATCGAGAGATCAGGAAGACACAAAGAACCAACCGAAGAAAGAACCCATAAAAGATCAACCTAGTTCAAGTGTCGTGAATCAATCCCTATCCAAAATGGGAGAAAAAATCCATATCAAGTCGTACCATAGTGAGATCAATGTTCTAAAGATGAACCATTGGTTGCAACAACTGAAAGTTTATTTCAGCATCCATCAGATCGAGGAAGGGAAAAAGATCTCATTCGCGCGACTAAAATTAGAGGGCCATGCACTGCTTTGGTGTGAGAGGCACACATAAACCTTGAGGTTGGAGGGAGAACCTCCGGTGACTAAGTGGAAGGATTTCAAAACCCTCATGAATTCACAGTTGTATCCCATTGGGTACGTGGAGGACCAGTGGATCTAGTGACATTACTTTAGGTAAAAGCCAAACTAAAGCTTGCAGGAGTACACCACAAAATTCAGAAAGATGGTTATAATGTTGGGTATCTCTCAAAACAATCCAGATTTACTCCTCAAGTATTTGGGGGGTCTCCACCTCCATCTGTGTGAGAAAGTGATGTTTTTAAAGCCCAAATTGGTGGACGATCCTTGTGTACAAGCACAATACCTAGATAACATAGGTCTGAAAAGAGCACAATCAAGTGGATCGAAGCAAAAGGAGCAACATGAAGCTTCTAAGGAGGGGAAGAAGAAGAAAAAAAGGGAAAAGGATAAAAGTATGACAACCACAACACACTAGTGAAAATATCCTAGAAACCACTACAACCACTACAACATTGATGGTCATGTAGAGGAGAAATGGTTGGAAGTTGCATCCAGAGCTAAACCCGAAGAACAAGAAGAAAGATAATAAGAAGAATAATCTCATGGTCACTGATTCAAGAAACCAAGTTGAAAGCAGCTCATATGTGGATGAGAAGATCATCTATACATCAGTGTAGAAGGAGGTGAATTTGAGTAGCCTTCAACAACAAGAAGAGAAATAAATGACCAAAATATTCCATATAAAGATACAAGTCAAGAAGACAAAGATTGATGCTTTGTTTGACTCAGGATTGTAGGTAAATCTCATTGCAGTAGAGATGGTCAAGAAGTTGGAGTTAGAAGTTTGTGATAATCCAAATCCATATCCACTAGGATGGGTAAATAAGGATGCAGAGCTGAAGGTAACAAAAAATGCAAAATTAGATTTGCTATCAGCGTTGATTTTATTGATGAAGTAGATATGGATGTGGTTATCTTTGATGTATGTGGAGTCGTGTTTGGGAGTCCATACATGTACATGCATGATGCAATATTAATGAGGAGAGCTAACCAGTACCGGCTCATCAAGGATGGAAAATCATTCATCATCAACACACACAAAAGCAAGTAGAAAATTTCACTGGTAAGTACCAAACAAGCCAAGAAATTGATCAGTTGTAGCAAGAAGTATCTTTTATTGTTTTTAAGAGAAATTCGTTCTGAAGAGGAGTCAATAAGAGGTAAGGCATCCCTAGAGGGGTGTACTAAGAAACATAAACAACAATTCTAGGAGTTGTTACATGCATACAAGGATGTGTTCCGAGAGCCTAAAGGGTTACCACCTAAGAAAGAAGTGGAGCACGAGATCCAACTATTTCCAAACTCCCCATTTCCAAATATTGGGTCGTATAGGTAGTCTATTATAGAAGTAAGTGAGGTGAAGGAACAGTTGTAGCAACTGCTGGAGCATGGCGTCTTTTGACCAAGTACATCACCATGTGGGTCACCCATCATCATTGTGCCAAAGAAGGATGGGACTTGGAGGATGTGTATAGATTAAAGGGCTTTGAATAAAATCATGCTAAAAAATAGATACTCCTTGCCCAGGATAGACGATATCCTAGATTAGTTACAACAAGAAAAGTATTTAACCAAGTTGAACTTGAAGTCTGGATATCACGAGGTTTGAGTCAAAGAAGAAGATACATGGAAGACTGCCTTCAAAACAAGGAAATGTTTGTATGAGTGGTTAGTTATTCCATTTGGCCATGTAATGCACCAGCTACGTTTATGAGATTAATCAATGATATACTACGCCCTTTTAGATTTCTTTGTTATTGTCTATCTGGATGATATAATAGTATATAGTCCTACCTGGCAGGAGCATATTTCACATTTGACGTAGGTTCTAGAAACATTGAAGAAGAACCAACTACTGGCAAATCTCAAGAAGTTTGAGTTTGTGAAATAGTCCTTGGTGTATCTAGGGTATGTGATCGGTGGAGTTGAGCTGAAGATAGATACCTCCAATATGTAGGTCATCATGAAATGGTCAGTGCCTACTAATGTTTATGAGGTCAAGAGTTTCATTGGGGCAACATAGTACCTGAGGAAATTCATAGCCTCATTTTTAGCAATAGCAACACCACTCCACGCCATAACAGTAAGTGGAAAGAGTTTACAGTGGGGAAATGATCAACAAAAGGCTTTCGAGCAACTAAAGAAGAAGATAAGTCAAGCACTAATTATGGTATTACTAAATTTGCAGTGGCCTGTTGAAGTGGAGACAAATGCGAGTGGGTATGTTATGGGAGTTGTATTGATGCAAGGGGGAAGGCCCATTTGCTACCATTTTGATGTATTTCATGGGGAATTTCTTAACTACCCTACCTATGATAAGGAGCTCTATGCCATGGTGCAAGATGTGAATAAGTGGAAGCACTATCTGATGGGAAAGAAAACAATAATCTAGACAGATGACCAATCATTACAGTACTTGCAAGCCCAGAGTAAGCTACAATAGACTAGACATTACAAGTGGATGGAGTTTTTACAACAGTTTCATTTGGTGATCAAGTATAAGAAAGGTAGCACAAACAAGTTGGTTGATATGCTTTCAAGGCCACCCACTTCAAATATTACATCTTTGGGGACCCTTATGCACATGGAGCCATTCACCCATGATGCATACATAGAGGCATATTTAGAAGATGAGGACTTGAAGGAGGTGTATTAACAGTTGCAAAGTCAGATTCATGTGCACGATGACAACAAAATTGTTGACTACCATCTCCAGGATGGGTTACTCTACAGGCTAGATAATCTATATGTTCTAAAAGGTGAGTGTTTGCAGCTGATTATAGAGGCTCACAACTCCAAGGTTGCAGGGAACTTTGGTGTAGGGAAGACCATGGATAACTTGTAGAGGTATGTGTATTGACCCAAGATGCAAGAACATGTAGCTAGGTTCATAAGAGGATGCATGATTTGTTGTACCAGTAATCCTAGCAACAAGAAATGGGGTTTGTATCATCCCTTACCTATAACTAATTGTGCTTGGGAAATCATTTCCATGGACTTTGTGGGAGGTTTACTGAAAACTAGGAAGGGACATGATTCCCTATTCATGGTAGTCGACAGGTTCAACAAGATGTGTGTTTTGATGCCTTGTAAAAAGACCATCAACAGACAATAAGACATAAACTTGTTCTTTGGACATGTTTGGGTGCACTTTAGGATACCAAGGAGCATCATTTCAGACAAGGACACAATATTTCTCAGTGCATTATGGACTAAATTGTGGGAGAAGATGGACACAAAGTTGAAGAGATCTAAAAAATTCCATCCATAGATAGATGGGAAAACTTAAGTAGTCAATATGACTTTGGTGCAACTTCTTAGGGGATACAACCAGAAGCATTGAAAGACCTGGGATGAAAATATGGTATATATACAACATTATTATAACACATCAATCCACACTTCTACAAGAAAGTCCCCATTTGAGACTTGTTTTGGATATTTTCCACATTCACCTTTGGATATTTCATATGGGCAACATGGAGGAATGAGGGAAGATATTATATGTGATGCTTTGAGGGATAATTTTTTTATAGAGAAGATCAGAAAAGCCCATTTACAAGTATAGGAAACACTACAGAAGTTGCAGGAGAAGTATAAGGATAGACATGATCATGACAGAACAAAGAAATCATTCAAGGTGGGAGATAGAGTATGGCTACAATTGAACAAGGAGAGGTTGTAGGGGTGTGGCAAGAAAATCAAGGATCTAAGGTATGGTCCCTTTGAGATACTAAAAAATATGGGTGATAATTCCTATCAACTCATTTTACCACCATATATGCGCATTTATTTAGTTGTGAATGTAGAGAATTTGAAACTCTATAAGCCTTCCATGCTAGATCAGGAAGAGGAACATGTCCTACCTTTTGTTGAGGATAAGGCACTAGACACTCATGCAGAGTTGACCGAAGATACAATTTTGTAGAAGAGGTCCATAAATACAAGACAGGGGCAACATGACCTTTGGCAGATTGGGTTGAAGGGACAACTTCCAGGTAAAGCTAAATGGTACACCAGAGAGAAGTTAGAGGAAAAATTTCCTCACCTCATTCAGTAAAAGCTTTTGGGGAACAAAATCCTCCCAAAATAGGGAGGTGTGATTCGAATTGGATCATTATATTGTTTTTCATCCATCTCGATGCATTTGGAGTGGAAAAAGTGGAGGAATCAACTCGCGGGGCTGTTTTTAGCAGCATGACCCAGTTTGGCAAAATGGGGCCTGGAACCTTCTGGGAGAGTTTTGAGGCATCAAATGACATTTTTTGGGGGTAAAACGTTTCCTCTTCATTTTTTTTTCTAATTAAGACTAACCAAAGTACCCACGGGGATTTGAACCGGTGACCTATCGCAAAGAGTGCCTTAACAGCGCACCCATTGACCGTCAATCCAAAGCCCCATGGGCAAACGTTTCCTCTTCATTGCACACCTTTTCATGCTAATTTACACATAGAGACCTTTCAAACGATGTAAGAAGCACGTCAATCATATTCTGTATCCAAAATTTATGCCACTTAAAGTTGACCTTCCTATTTTCACACCTATAGTTCGGGAGGATGCCACGTCAACCCCCATTATTCATGGAAAAGGGGATAGCCATGTGTTTGTGATCTAAAATAATTTAGAAGAGTCTATTTTGTAACTCTAGTCAAGCTTAATCACTATTAGGCTACCGAGTTATTTTATAACCGGGCCACTAGGAGGAAGAGGCATTCCTTTCTTTCGAGAGAATTTTGTTCCATAACTGAGCAAAGATAGCCAGGAGAGATAGGAGGTAGAGTACACAGAGAGGATCTGTGCACTGTAGAAACCCATGAGCTGCATACAATACTTGTTTGTACCTTTAGCCATATTTGCAGACAAAGAAAGAGAGCGAAGCAGGCTCACCTTCTTGCTGGGTTTTCTCCCGAAAGGGTTTCCCGAAGAGCATATATTGTGTCATGTGTGTGTGTGTGTGCTTATTTTTCCATTCTCTGATTTTCTGAATAATTTCCATTCACATGCATGCACTAATTATAGTTAAATCCATAGACCTTAAAGTTTAATAAATTTTAATACTGTAGAATTTTCTGAGTTTTAATATAATATTATTAGATCTGTTGTGATGAATTGTCTAGTGGAATATCCATGGTATTTTATGAATCATTGATTGAGTGAGGGATAGATGAATTGATGAATACTCAATTTTAGAGTTGTGGACAAATAATTTAAGTGGCATGGCACCAAATGGCAATGACATGGCAAGAAGATGACATGGTTTGCTGATAAAGTGACACATGGAAGGTGAATTTGGAAAGTGGCCTATTTTTAGGTGACACATGGCACCACTCAAAGGATACCTTGTGGAATATTGTTGTTAGTAGATGGCATGGCATAGCCTTGAGATTCATGTCAGGGGTTCATTTTGTAAGGGTTATGAAGTGGTCAGGATTCCGAAAGGAAAAGTGATATAGTTATCCAGAATCTAAGAGTTAATGGGTGCAAGCATTTTCCAAAAATAAATGTCTAGATACCAGATTGAGGCCAAAGGTCCGAGGCATCCAAAATATCTAAACATCTGTCATGGTTCCACAAAAAGGATATCAAGTCTATTTAGGGTATGAGAAAGATGTCCATGCCATATGGATATCCAATGAAGCCAGGAGTATAGAAGGTTGTTTATGGACCTAGATCTTGGATATGTTGTCTATTGGTTTAGCCTGGAATCTTGTCTCTTGGTCCTATGAGAGGTCAAATGAAGATTAGTGCTAAAGAAGTAACTAGGGTTGAAAAGTATCTGGGTCTAATTTATTTTCCATGATCATATGGAATCAGATTCAGATTTTTGGGACTTCAATCATATTTTCTAGTCATATGAGTTAATTGTTGGAACCCCCTTGGAGCCAAAAGATTCAAGATGTATCTCGGTCATCCAAACTAGATTTCCAGGAAGAAAACACATAGGTTGTCTTTTTGAATTTTCGGCCTTGCTATAAATGGTTTCCTTAAAGAAGTATAAATAAGCTGGATCACTTTCGAAATGTTGCAGTTCTCACTGTTGTGAAGTATATTTAAGTAGTCTCGCATAATAGAAACAATGTCATCTTAAGCAAGAAGCACAATAATAGATAAAAAAGAAGCTACAAGTCACGTTTCTATTGGGTTTATATCTGTTTTGGATTTCATGGCCAAAATTATCTACTGAGTCAGGGGTGAGTCCAAGGTTGGTTGTTTAGGTTGTGGAAGATCAATTTATTTTGAGAGTTAGGCTTGAAGGTTGTGGAGCCAATTTGAAATATTGTAAAAGGGAGGACCACTATGTTCTTTGGGGTTTGTCCCTACAATTTAATTCTAGAGATTGGTGCCTCAATAAGATTGTTGCCTATAGTAAATAGATTTTTACATATTATTGAGATTGGTGCCTCAATCAGGTTAGAGCCTAAAACTAGTTGGTACCAGTGAATCATTGTAATCAAAGATTAAGGAATAAACACAAAAATATTTTTGATTTTCTTCAAAAACAATTCCACATATATCTAATGTTCATGTATATTTATGTAATAATTGATTATGTTAATATATTAAATTGTTAAGATTAATTAAATAGAGACATTACATTAATTCACCTCCTCTCAATATAACTATAATCCTAACAATAATACTTTTATTAGATACCCCTAATAAATAAATAAATAATACTTTTACCTACTTAAACTTTATACTTAAATTATGTGGACTCTCCGTTGAAAGTGAAAGAAATCTATATAGCTATATACTATAACTAGGACGTTTTGAGTTTCTTTATATTAAACAATTTATATAAATTTGGATTAATTATAATATAATATTTAATTTTATATTTACAATAATGAAATCATATTTATTGAAAATTATATTTAATTGGATACATATAAATCTATAATATAAACTTATATTTTGAAGAAAATTAAGTTAAATTTCTCGAGGTAGAATAGAAGAGTGGATATAAGTTTTTATGAAAATGAATATGAATGAACCACTATGCATACTAAATGGACTTACATATGCCAGTGAATAATGAATTATTATATATTTTATTATTAAACGAGTTAAAATAAAAATTTAAAAGCTTTATTTATTATAAAATATTATTTAATTTTTGTTAATAAATTTGTTTTAACAAAATTTTAAAATTTTTATTATAGTTACCAATGTGACTGCAATGTTGTAAGGGGAAATATTTATATGATTTAATTAAAAAATAATAAAAGATTAAAAGTAATATAAAATCACATTAAAAATAATAAAAAATTTGGTATATGGAAAATGTTGTAATATTCATAAATAAATCTAGATCTATTTTAAATTTAGATTTATCAAGGGTCAAGAGGGATCAAATCTCTTTTCACTCTAGAAAAAATGTGTATCTTAAGAAGTTTAATTTTTTTGGAGGCTTGGTAAATCGGGAGTTAAGATGTACTTACGCTGATTTAATCCCCCCTTTAAATAGGCTATATTGCACACAAATACCATGGCTCAATACCATGGGTCAATTTTATTTTTATTTTTACAAGGTATTTAGTTATTTTTACTTTTAGTTTAACCGAATTAAAATGTTTACATTACATTACATTGCATCTCTACCATACTAGGATAGGGTTATTTTTTTGTTTTTATCTTTATTTTGATTGAGTTAAAATGTTTACATTACATTACAACATCTCTGCCATATTGAATTAAAGAGCGTCTTTCATAGCAATGAGTGTAAATATTTAAATATAAACCTAGATCCATCATCTATCATGCACCTAAAGGGATCAAATACCTCAAGGTGCAAACCTTCTTTTTGGAGTGTGGAATTTGAGAAAAGGTTTGCACCCCCCTCTCGATGCATGATAGATCCAAAGTTAGATGGATCTAGGTTGGTTCCAGTTGAAAATGACACATTTTTAGATTATCCTTATTATGTATATGTTTGAGATAAACTTCATACTTTGAAATTTACATTATGTTTTCTTTGTTTGATATGACTATATCATTCTCTTCTTTAATTTTGTTTTTGTTGCTTGCCTTGAATGGTTTGTATATCTGCGACTTAGATGCTTTGAGTGGTTTGTGTGTTTATGTGTTTAGATTTGGATAATAATGTTTGTGAATGTTACCATTGTTTTCTATATGTGTATGTTGGTGATGAAGAAGGGAGACAATCTTGTCGATGGTTTGCAAGAGGATTGATACTGCACATATATTTCATTTAATTTTAGGTATTACACCTTTTGACAATTAATAATTCTTAACAGTGTCCCTCCAGGTAATACTAAATATATTTTGAAGAGTAGTTTTAATAATTTATTGCATCAAGATTACTCTTGAAATCATTTATTTCCTTCAAAATATTTTGATGATGTTTTGTTATCTATAGTTTGTTTTGAAAAAGTCAAGAAATATTGTAATTTTGATTTTTTTTTAATGAGTGGTCAGATTTACAAAATCTTTAAATTATTTGTTGGTTTTTCCATATTTTCATATCGATTGTATGAAAAGGGTAGTTGATATTGTAAACCATTCAATTATTTAACTAGAACTATTGTAGTAAACAACATACCTTGTCTCTCTTCCTCTCCAATATTAATAGATTGGATTACTTTAACACAAAAGTCAATGCAAATTGTCAATCATTTTTTTGTGCTTACAGTGAAATAAATGCACATTGGTAATCTCATCATTTTAATTTAATGTACCATCATACATTGAGTTACATCAAAACACAAATCAACATCTACACTAAAATCAATGCATCTAATGCACACAATGAAATAAGATTAGAAAAAATATACACTGAAATTAATGAATCTAATGCAAGCAATCAAATAAGATTAGAAATTAACATCTACACTAAAATCAATGTATCTAGTGCAAACAATCAAATATGATTAGAAATCAATATCTACCTACACTAAAATCAATGCATCTAGTGCAAGCAATCAAATACAATTAGAAATCAACATCTACACTTAGAAAATAAATGCATCTAGTGCAAGCAATCAAATAGGATTAGAAATCACCCTCTACACTGAAATCAATGCATCTAGTGCAAGAAATAGAATAGGATTAGAAATCAGAATCTACATTGAAATCAATGCATCTAGTGCAAGTAATCAAATAGAATTACGAATCATCATCTACATTGAAATCAATGCATATAGTGCAAGCAATCAAACAGAATTAGAAATCAACATCTACACTAAAATCAATGTATTTAGTGAAAAAAATCAAATATAATTAGAAAATATCTACACTAAAATCGATGCATCTAGTGCAAGCAATCAAATAGGATTAGAAATCAACATCTACACTGAAATCAATGCATCTAGTGCAAGCAACCAAATATCATTAGAAATCAATATCTACACTGAAATTGATGCATCATGTGCAAGAAATAAAATAGGATTAGACATCACCATCTACCATGAATTCAGTGAATTTAGTGCAAGAAATATTATTCCCTCTCTCCCACTTCCATCTATATCTATATCTCCCTCCATATCTTCTTCTTTGTCTCTCTATCTCTCCCTAAACATACATACTCTCTCTCCATCTCTTCCTTTTAACTTCCCCCCTCTCTTGCTCCACTTTTCTTTTTGTATGTCTTTTTTCTTCCCTCCCTCTCTCCTCTTCCAATGAACCTCATCATTGGATAACTATATGGACCTTAATACACCTCCAAGCTTACTACATTCAACTCTTCTCATAATTCCTTACATGTTTTAATTATATTTTTCTTAATGAGATAAGTAAAAGTAAGATGTTATGTCTAGTGGTCTAATGTGCATTGATTGCAGGTTTTTGGGAGAAAATCATTGAAATTTTGGCTAATTAAGGTGCAGGAACTTGAATGAGACAAGAAGGAGAGATTATAGGAGATGGATCTTCCTCATTAAATCCTCACTCATTCGAATATCCCTCAATCAAATCACACTAGCTCGGAGTTGCAAGTAGCCGAGTCATGGAGATCATTGACAGCCAAGCTAGTGATAGTTAAGAACTAGTCCATCTTGAGTTTGGGAGCCAAGCCTCCCTAGATTTAAGGAAGTTGTTGAAGAGTTCAGTTGTATAAATAAGGAGGCCTAGAGCCTCATTATGATTCAAATTTTTTCATGTAAGAGCACTAAGTATTTTCGAGTTGAAGGATTGTGGAAAAACACTCTTATGTAATTATTTTTTGAGAATGAGCATTTCCTTGATCTAGCATTGAGTTGACTCAGAGGGTTGAAGCTCTTGCTTTAGGGCCCAACCCTAGCAGTGGAGTTTCCTCTTATTGTACTTGTATTCTTAGGTTATTTCATAGATTAATTGTTGAATTGTTTTTGGCATTCTTTCATTGCAAGTAATGGTGAATTTGATTAGTTTGCTTCCATTTGTGCATAGCTTTAGCAGTGGCTTTGGAGAGATAAAGGAATACCAAAAAGGCTGATAGCAGGCAGATCTGACCTCATTCCTCCCTTCAAGGACCATGGTTTAAGGAAAAACTCCTATTCAACCCCAAAAAGCAAGAATTCCGATTTCTTACGGAATTTAGGGTTTTCTGCTAATTAGGCTAGCATCTCTTCAGTTTTCAAGAGTAGGTTTGGGTTGTTATCTTTGATATCTCGATTGGATCCTATAGGAATATAGGGGACCCTGTAGGAGCATTAGGACATCTTGTAGGTGAATTAGGACATCCTATAGGACGACATGTAGTGGCATTTTTTGAGGCCAATTTGTGGAAAATGCATCCATAAAGTTAGGATAAGACCCCTACTTGCCTCCCAAGCCATCTGACCTTTCACAACCATCTCTAACCCACCTGCCATACCACCAAAAAGATTTAGCATTCATTTTTCACAAGAAGGAAAAAAATAAAAAAGGTTATTGTATTCATTCATATGCACAACGGTAAAGTGTTTGATTATCTTAGATTGCATGCCTAGGATAGTTAGGATTACACACATGGTAGCTTAGAATTCTTCTGAAACAAGATCTCTTAACAAATAGTCAGATGAGTGGTGTGTTTAAAGAATTTATTTTAGTCTTTCATTACTGCAGTAGATAATCTTTCAATTCTCTCAATTAGGGTAGAATTCCCCTTTCTCCAATGGTAATCAAACCTCTTATAAATCAATAGAAGGCTGGTTTGAGATACCCTAGTGGTCTATCACCAGCTCAGCAGTGACAAAGAGTGGACCCATTGCATTCTTTTGTATACAACATTGTCACCTCCATGTTTGTATGAATCACAGATTGATAAAGAAAAGTTGGTAGCCCCAGGATTTGCAACATTCTTGCTGCAATACTGGTGCCCATCACCTTCCAAATCCATCTCTTTTTCCTATCTCTCTCCTCCTCTTTCTTCCTCCCTCTCTCCTCGTCTCTTTCAAGTCGTCTCTCTTCCATTCTCTCCCAACTCCCTCTCCCCC